>JAODKC010000043.1:8946621-8963531 GCA_026777985.1 Mormyrops attenuatus
CACCTGGGGTTTTTGAAACCCACATGCAATTTTGCGGCCGGGAATTAATGGTTGGCCACCAAAACCCCCCCCCCCCCCCCCCACACACACACACACACACACACACACACATGCACACACACCCACATGTTTGTAATTATACCTTTGTGGGGACTTTCCATTCATTTTTATGGGGGAAAGTCTAATCACAACATGATGACCTTAACCCCTACCCAGCCCAAACCTTAACCATGGGTAACCAAACAAAGTATGAGACTATTGGCATTTTTAATTTTTTGATTGTACTGACAGATCTTTGTGGGGACCTGAAAAATGGTCCCCACAATATCAAAATAACAGGTTTTTAATGTAATATAAACATAATCCACACAACCATACACACACACACCTGAATGTTCAATATTCTGAACTGTTAATTTAAATCCAGGTTTAAAATGTCTTATGTCATTTTTCTCTGTTTTTTAGCCACAGTGACATTCATCCCAAGATCATTGATGAATATGAATAGAGAATATGTAATGGGCACCATTTAATACAGTCTGTAAGCACACAGACAAGAAATGGGCATTAGCCAATTCAAACGATCCACTGCTTGCATATTATTAATGCACAGTGAAAGCACAGCAGCATCTATGCAAAGGCGGGTCCATGTGACCCCAGGGGTGGGACCTCATGGGCAGGGTTATGTTCTTTAGGACTCCCGGATTATGACTTAATGATCTTTAGAAGCTCTGAAGCAGGACAGCAGGTGTAATGTCACAGGGGGCAGGACTCCGGCCTGTAACACCACCCATCACACAATTTCCCACCAAGCTAGAGAGGTCTTGCAACCTCCACTTGACCTTTACCCCAGACCCCCAACCTCAGACAAGCACAGTTCATGCTTCCTGGACCCCTTGTCTCTCTAGAGGAACACAGTGGCACGTTGAAGGAAACGCAACACTGTTCAAAGGTCAGTTTTTATATCTTGATGACTGTGACACAAAACTAAGCAAAACAAAAGTACAATCCTTGTACTGATACAGTGTTAATATGCCAGAGGTTAGGATATACGCAGTGTTTCGCTGGACATTCCTAAGCTAAATACCCTGAATGTGCAGCAAGGAACAGTTATTCATGGGCATCGCAGAGAAACCTTTAAGAAGCCTTCGCTGCTACACCGAATGACACCATTAAAAAGCTCGCACTGCTGGGAGAATCACTGTTAGCCCTGCGGCATATACAAAATTAGAAGGCGGACAGCAGGCACTCTCAGCACAAGGTGGACACGCCGGGCTGGAAGGCAGGCAAAACCGGGCTCTTATTAGGGAATTAAGTCGTGGCACCTGTCGGGGGCCTTGAGCAGGAGAGACACTGATCAAAGCCAAGACATCAAATAAAGCGCTTACTCACAAATGGCAGATATACACACTATAAACAGCATCGGAATGTTCAACAGTCTATACAAAGGCTGCGTCTGCCTGATTAGGGCTGAACTCTGCAGTGATTTTTTTGAAATAGGCCCCAATTCTTCACACTAAGGTTATTTCAGTAGTAGCTGAAGATAAATTACGTTTCTACCAGTGAAGCCAGTGAGGTTTCGGGTTCAACGCTCTGTTGAATTTGGTCTTGTTTGGCTTGAAACATCGCACTGACCCTGTTCTGTTTATCTTGGCTCATTTGATATGGCTTTCTGTCCAAGAATTGACCAGTTGTAGTTTGTGTTTTTGTGTGGGAGTAGTTTGTCACGCCCCAGTTGGTTGTGTGGCCTGTGCCCTAGCGTCTTCAGCTGGTCCAGTATTGATTTTGTGGCCCTATTGCTAAGTAACACTTCAGCTTCCCCATAAAGGTAGCCAACATTGGCAGCCATAATTGGCACCAAGGCCTGAACCCCAATGGACTTCCTGTCAACCCATGTATCCCATGTCTGCCGCTAGTGTTTGATTATGCTCTTTCTAATTGTATAGACACTTTTCTGTATGATAGTATATTACTCCAACTGACACCAATATATTTGCATTCATTTATAATTAATTTGAACACCATCCAATTGCAGGCATCTAAAAATGCTACTACGCTAGAGATAACAACACATGCCACTTGCTCCTTGCTAAACATAACAATGCAACTAACTGGCACCTTACTCGGCCGTGGAACTAGCCTGCTTCATTAGGAGATCCACAATGTAATTGAACGACCTGGCAGTGACGGGGGTGTGACTTTCAACACAGTGGTGCATCACAGAAATGGTGCCCTCTTGCATGCAGTTGTGAAATTTTGTATACCTCACTGTGCAGCTCCCAGGATGGACCTGCGTCAGAGAGTCCGGCTTGCTCCACGCCTCCCTCTCCACTGTTTCCTAAAACAATGAGGAATTCATCCCAGACATGACTGCCACATTGTGCTTGTGGCCAGAGAGAAGCCGATAGCATCAACCCCGCCTTGCATGTCATTGTGTCCCCGACAGGAGCATTGAGCTGGAATTCCAGCCTTCAAAGAACAGGGAAATGGGCTTTCCCCGCTCCGGCTGGTCTTTCCGGAAGCCCGCAACGCCAGTGCTGTCCTTCAACTTTCAAACAAAATGACGTGGGGCCAAACAAGCCCTGCTGGAGGAGACTGGGAGCAGGCACTCATATTCACACCTGGCTTTGAGACACCCTGCTCCACTTACGTCGGCCTGCAGTAGCACACTGGTTTCCATGCCAACGGAACATTTTTTGTGTAGGATGCATCCCACTGCTCTGCCGGCACATAGCCCTGGAAGGCTACCCAGCCAGCCAATGGTAATGTGATCTCTCTCCCTGCAAAGACTGGGCTTGGACACTGACTGACCAGCCCACTGCCTCCCCTTGCAAAAACATGTTGAATAATAACCTATGAATATTAACTAAATAGCATGTCACCAGAAAAAAAAGAATCTCTAGGGCCGTATTGGTGATTTTACAGTGCCTTTCATAACATGTGTAATTTCTGGAGAGATATCAGGGCTGCTTCTGTTTTCCTTTCATTGTATAAAAGTGACCCCCCCCCCGCCCATATTAGCGCCAGGCTGAGCTAATTCACGGAAGTGAAGGCGAACGTCACTATTGACAGGGCCGACTGAAGCCTATTCATTCCCGACAGCTGGAGCTTCCTGTACGGCAGTCGGCAGCTTCCATCGAACGTCAAGTTGGCTGCCTCTCCTGCTTCCCCGTCAAGGTCCTGTATTGTTGCTGCTCTCCGCGATGCTCACACGCTGCTCACTGACACCGCTGTCTCTATCGCTCAGACTGCTGTGGGTGTTAGCTCCTGGGCCTATTTGCAGCACAAATACTATGCGATCTATAGCTCCATGTTGTCCCTTTAGATTTATACATGCAGGTTATACAAACCTACATTTTCTGAACTGCAATCTTGAAATAATAGAAGTCGTGTGCCATAAATGGGAAGATAATTCCACATCCCCTGTGGTGCAACAAAAGATCTCAGCTGCTTCGCATTTTTGACCTGATCTTGAATCTTTGTTTTAAGGTTAAAAAAAAAAACTCACTGGGCTGGATCTTGCGTTTGTTTCTCTCTCGACTGCTTCATTGTAGTGTGATTTGGATATAAAGCATCTGCTTAAGCCTGTAATTTCTTTCTTTTAAACTGCTGCTGTTTCTTCTGTCTCTAATATAATACAAGTAGTGCATGTTACTGCAAAAGTGGCTTTGCATTTAAGCCATATCGAGTGTCTTCTGTTAACTACAATGGCGTCACTGTCACTTTGTGACTTTACCGCTGCGTTTATTTGCATCACCAGAAAATTAGATCAAATCAGGTTCCCTTTCATTTAACAAATGGTCCGATGCGTGGAACTTTAGCAAAGCTTTTTGCAAGCATGAACGCATCATGTGGCAAGCCTTCCCGCTATCGTCAGCCTTTGTTTTGTACTCAAAAAGAAGCTGGTTACCTGAGAGCTGCTTTTCCTTGAGTACAGTATAGGAAAAGGGTGGCTACGTAGCAGCCTGGACCTTTGAGCCCGAGAGGGGGCCTCTAAGGAGGAATAGAGTGATCTCATTTAAGGTATAACATTGACTCACAGAGGCAGAATAAAGGCCAGTTCTGCTGGCAAGGAGCCCGGGAAGGAGGCCCTGCCAGCCAACGGTAATGTGATCTCTCTCCCTGCTAGGACTAAGCTGGGCACTGACTAGCTAGCCCACCTCCGTTACAGGATGGTAGCTCTTGGCTGACATTGCTTGATGAAAGCAGAATAAAAGCCCTCGGAACAGGATCATGTAGCGAAAGACCCCCACAGAAGAACACAAAGGGCTTCTTATACATAGCATGAGCACCTTATGGTTAGATGTTGGCCCTTCTACCTACTGCAGGAATTAAGTTCCATTATCCAGTCAGCTGCAAGCGAATGCTTAGCGAGTCGTACGGCGTGATAAGCAGACAGGAGTGCGAACCCCAAGGCTGATTAATCATCATGGGGGACTTTAAAAAGTGCTGTGGAAGATTCACCAGCACAGCACAACAGCAAACGGAGTCAGGAACACGTCAGAGCACGGCTACACCGGCATTAGAGGGGAGCAACACGCCCTGCTGTATCTGCAGGTCCAACCACACTCCACCCCGCTGCGACCGGGACACAAACAACAGCTGAAAAACTCCCCCCCCCCCACAGAGAGGTCTGTGGAGCACTCACAAGGTGAAGCAGCACCTTGCTGACTGCTTTGAATGCAAAGAATGCAACGTATACACAATATATCAAGCATTGTCTTGATACTTGGGTTTCTAGTATTGAAACCCAAAACCCGGATAAACAATTACATAAAGAGGCAACTGGAAGAATGATCAGATGTTTTCAACTCCAGAAACCATGAGCAGTTCAGGAGATCCAAATATGACAGGAAGATGGAATGACGATATGGGGGTGCTGACGCAGGGCCTACAGAACCCGGGCGGCTACACAGGACAGAGGCGTCAGATTACAGCTCCTAATGTCACACTACCAGTCAAGCTGAACAATTTTATGCAAGGTTTGAGGATCAAAATATGAACCACTCACGCAAAGGTCCATGGAAACCAGGAGTATTTGCGCTGCAACTGCCTGAACAGGACATGGGGACGACATTCAGCAAGGTCGAAGACTGCAGATCTGCCAGACCTGATTACATCATTTCCTGTGTTTTAAAGACAGACATGCAGAGCACAGCTGGCCTGTTTTCACTGATATCTTCACATTTTTGTTCCTGTCCACTATCCCACTGTGCAATTGTGCCCCCGGTGAAAACATCAAAAGTACATTGTCTGAATGACTACAGCACTAACTTCAGTGGTCATGAAGTGTGTGGAGGGACCTCGCATAGGACACATCAGCAGCATTGTTCTGGATCACATACAGTCCTGAACCCGCCTCTCTGGGATGCCTACAGTTTGCATACCAGAGGAACAGGTCAGTAGATGACACTGGACAACAGGATCTACACCAGGATATTATCCAACTTCAGCCCTGCCTTCAGCACCATCGTGCCTGGCAAGCAGGTGGTTGAACTCAAAGGCTCTCACCAACTCCACCTGCTACTGGCTCCTCGAGAGGTGGTAAAAATCATGAAGAAAGCCTCATTCTCTCCAACCATAAACATGGGGACTCCCCAAGACCACTTACATGACTGTGTGACTAAATTCAGGAGCAATCACATCATCAAGTTTACTGATGATACCATAGTAACTGGTCTCATTAGTATCCATAATGACGAATCCTCATAAAGAAGCAAGGAGGTGGAGCATGTGAATGGTGCCTCCACAATAATCTCCCCCAGAACATCAGTAAAACAAAGAAGATTCTTGTAAACTTCAGGGGGAACAACAGGAGTCACTCACCAGTCACCAGTGACAGCTCTCCAGTGTAAACTATCAGCAAGTTCAGGTGCCTCAGACTCCAGATATCAGAAAGCCTGAGTTGGACAGAGATCAATCCTCATGAAAGCATGCCAGTGTCATCACTTCCTGAGATGGCTAAGGAAGGCGTTACCAGTCCTAGCCAATGTGGTGCCCTAGGCAAGCATCACCACTTGCATCCCCCCAATCCAAAGCAAAATGAAATTGGCTGGCAAGATGGCACCGCCTCATAAGATGGTGCCCTAAGCGGTCGCCTATGTCACCTATTATGGCCCTAAAGGAAGGGATGATAAAGGCTAAACAAATCTGGGCTACTGCAATATTACACACATCTGGAGTCCATGTGAAACGCAATGTCTAGTTGTTTTCACTATTGCACGTTTATTGTTTTATTATTATTGATGTATTTATGTACTATTAGTTCTTCTTTGTACACTATGGCTGAACTAGCAATCATTGCAATTCACTTGTTGCACACAGCTAATAAAATATCTAGGATGAATTACATTGCTTATGTCGGCTCACGGAATCCTGAATAAAGCCATGCCTCAAAGTTGAAATACATGACTGAAAACTCTCAGACAGCTTTGCACTGTCCCAGAAAATAACGTCTATCTTCTTATAGTCCCAACACACCTATTAGCTAAAAAAAAGCAATGAAATAATACTGCTGTGTCTGCAGGTTTCAGTCAGCGAATGACGTCAGCGCTTGTCAGATATGATTTTATTTGACGTACGCTTGTTTACCTCCTCAATAAAAACGATTAGACTACAGCATTCGTTATCTCAAACTGTGTTTCTCAAAGCTAGTCCTAGCGTGAGAGCGATAGAACAGGATTTAACAATAGGATGATTGTTTCATGGGGACAGGAGACATTACAGAAACCATACTATGATAATCTGAACATATTCAGTTTCCAAACCAGATTTGCAGGAGTAAATCCTAAAAGTTAAATAACAATCTAAAAGTTAGATAACAGTCATATGCCGTCAGTGCAAATCTTAGACTCTAAAGGGAAAATGTGACATAAAATTCTGCTCCAAATGAATCCTCAGAATGACTTGACGGTGAAGGGACCATATGAAGTTATAGTTTGTCTCCTTCAGGCAATGAAAATTCAGCCCCACTTCAGCTAGTTCTAACAACTGTGCTCTTAAATTTCATGCCAGAAAAAGAGATGCAAAAGTAACTTTCATAGAGAATTTTTACTACCATGAAACATGAATGAAAAGCCTTGAAAATTCCTCAGTTTTTTAAAGTGCATGGAATATCAGCTCTGGCTCTCAGGGGATATAGCAGATTTCACAAGCATGACTCTACCTGGGGTACACTCTGCCAGCTCATTATCTCACGAGCGTGACTCTACCTGGGGTATACTCTGCCTGCTCATTATCTCACGAGCGTGACTCTACCTGGGGTACACTCTGCCTGCTCATTATCTCACGAGTATAACTCCACCTGGGGTGCACTCTGCCTGCTCATAATCTACCCAGGTTCAAGTGCTCTCCAAATAGTGGTTGTGTCACGGTAGGGAGCGGAAGAAGGAGACAGGGATCCAGGAATGCAGGGGCACCACGGTTTAATGGGTTTGGCAATAAGCAAATACAGGCTGGGCGTCGCCCCACCAGGGGTGAGCAGGCAGGTTCCCCGAGTAAGGCAGCCCCGGCAGAAGCCAGAGAACCCCGGGAGAGTCCCCTGTCGGAGGGCTGGTGGGAAGTAACGGAAGAGGTGCGCAGGAGGGATGGTCGGTGTCCGTAATCCAAGGTCAAAGCTGGGGGAGTCAGTCCAACGAAGAGGGCACAGTACAAGAGTACAAAAGGAGGGGTGGACGGAGGAGGCTGGACTCGGCAGGCACGGTAGGTCAGGTTCGGGAGCGGGACTGAGGAGGGAAGGAGAGAAGGCAAGGATCGGACACAAGGCACACAGGTAAGGTGAAGGGAAGCGGGTTGACAGGAGACGAGAATGCTTGGTACGGCTATGAAACATAGGCTCAATACTTTGCAGCAAAAGTGGGGCTCGCCCAGCTTTTGTAGGTAGTCAATCGTCTGCAGACGAGGTGCACCTGTCCAGCCCCGCCCCTGGGGGCGTGACAGGTTGCAGGTTAACCTGCATTGCCAAGGATGCTCAGATTAATTATTTTGCCTTATTGAGACTGCGATCTATGATACTGTTATGTCTTTTGCACAGTTAAAATTTGTGTTGATTCTCCTGAAACAGACACAGTGATAGAGTGGCATAGTAAACCACAACAATACTAAAGTTAATGGTATTCTGCAGTGAATAAACACATCTTATTCATTGGCAATAGCTCATATTCATATTGAGAGTAAACCTTGTGCCTGTCTTTACCTCGGAAGCATTGTGGGTTGAATGTGTGTGTGTGTGTGTGTGTGTGTGTGTGTTTAGCCACCTACAATCAGCAATGCACTAGCTGTCTTTGAATACTGTCTGTCTATGTCATGACATCTCAGGCGTCCCCATCACCAATGACCCACTAATATGCCTTGAGTGTGACTGATACAGAAGACCGTTAGACTGATACAGAAACCAGCGTAACAGCAGGAGAGGTGATAAGAGTGCTGACATCATCAAAGGATGAGACATAGCCGTCTGTCACAGCAGCAAGACTTTAAAAGGCTAACAGAAAGTTCCTTTTTTGGGCATTTTTACAATTCAAATATGCAATAGCAGATTGCTCGGAAATCTTCAAATATATACAAAATTGGAAAATTTACAAAATGTCCACTTAACATTTAGCCCTGAAAGGCTGAAAATCCGTCTTCCTGTTCGACATTTCCTTACATCTTTGCCACATGCCTTCAAGACACCTCCAGGTAAACTTGTGTAGGACTCTGAGAGGCATGAACCAAACTAACCCCAGTGGCAATTGACAAGCACACTGAAATGTAGCTTTTGTGTTTGTACTGGGAGACGTGACATTTATTCAAAGTGTCGTTACGAGAAAGTCGCACAGAATCATAGCGATCTACGGTCAATTACCGAGGCGGCCTGTCCGGAACGTTCTGTTTCTTGGACAGCATATACCGTCCAAGGGGGCGTGGCCGAGCCTATAGACATCACTACAATCACCAGACCGTGTCTGCCCTTTGGTGAATATGCAGGTCCTCAGAGACTCATATTTCAGCCTCCCTCTGTCCATCTCTGACTGCCAGACAGCAAAGTATCCTCAGATGGGTGTGTCCTCTGCAGTATTTACCCATTGGCTCAGGAGGGTTTTTTCAGCTTGAAATGATCTAGTGGGCCTCAGCTGATTATAGGAAAAAATGTATTGTCCTTGATCACAGTACAGTTATTATATTGTTCATAAATAAGTATTTGCATCTTGTTTTATAAAAACCGTGTTATACTCCTAAATACTAAATCTTTCTGCCTTTACGCAGATCATGCCCAAACTTCTTCTAGCATCTGTTAGTTGGCCAGAACTCACTCGTCAGTTGCTGAACACGAGAAGAAGTTACAGAAGTCCTAACCTAAAGTTTGTTCAACCCAGCAAAGACTAGACTGTATTTATCCACAGTCCGTTAAGACTTTAATAGACAGAATAGATTTAAATTTAAAATTGAGAGCAAAAAGTTGCCTGACTGGTGTTTAATAAATCCCTTTCCATAAATGCATTTTATTAAATATTAAAGGAGAATATCTGTCTGTACAGAATTATTTTCAGTTTTCAGCAGAAGTCCTAACCTAATGTTTGCACAGTATAATGAAGATCAGATTGTACTAATCCACAGAGCTGTAAGACTTTAATGGACAGAATAGATTTACATTTAAAATCGGAAGTAAACTGAAGTCTGATTAGCATTTCATAAATCCCTTTCTCTGAATGCATTTTATTAAATGTTAATGGAGAATACCTGTCTGAACAAAAGCACCCAAAAACGCAGTACCTGGACCGCTGCTCTTTTCTAGCTGTGAAGTTCTATTAAAGCTGTATTACTCTATTAAAGTTTCTAGAGTACTTTTACAGTAATTCTTTGTTATATTTGTAGGGCCCTGTTCAATACGGTTATGCTAACGATGACTGCCTGTGTCAGCAAACCTCGCAGAGAATTTCACCTGGTCAGATTAATTCCATCTGAAGCTCGGCATTCTCAAGGCAGAATTTGCGGCATTCCGCTGAAACATTTTGTAGTCTGGAATGTCTTCATCACCCCACAAGGATACAGTGTCAGTTTATTTCATCATCAAATGATGTCTAGCACTGTGGCACATAGACTAAGGTACCTTTAGGTGGACACTTTCATTTAACCACAGTGCTGCTAGTGAGCTAATAAATATGACACATACTGGAATGTTCCACTGAGGGCAACGGGCTTGATTGTAACCCAATGCCATTATAAGTAAAGGGTACTATTTTTTATTCAGAGAAGTACCAAGATACACTGTCATTTAAGTGTTAAAGCATGACAAGTGAGGCATTATACTTTTTGAAAAAGCAAAGATGCACCCGAAAACACACTAGTAGAACTACTATTGTCTACTAAAGAGTAAGCATTTCTGATTAGTTTCTGTTCATTTTAAATTGTGTTCTACTTCTGAAATTTAGCTTAGATTATAATAGCGCAGTGATTTACTACTGTGATTTGCCTGACTGGCACTACTTTATAGGATATTAATTAGTACCCCTCTGACCAATCAGGTTTGAAGATTCAGCAGGTATAAATATACAAAATTGCTTTATGTGTACTGTATGTGCTTAATCAAAATGATACCTAAATAAACCATCTATATTTAACCAAACATCCAGCGTTGCCAAGACGTTGCATAACCTTCTTTGCATGTTATTATCAGCTATAAATATGATCTTAAAGTCATTCATCTTTGTTTTTATGGTGGTTTGGGGGAAAAAATGACATGAGCTACAGCAGAAAGCGGAAATGATGACAGTGATGAAGGAAAGGCATCGGCGTGAGCAAGATGCGCATCTCAGAGGCACAGAATGATGGCGACAGGCCGCATGAGCCACTGGAGGCGGGATCCTCCCCCGCTCACTCTGCAAGCCGTGTCCTCAGCCGCGGGTTCGGGAAAAACTAGTTAAGAAAAACTTTTTTTCCAACGGCCTTTGAAATGGAAATCTGATTTATACAGCACTTCACACTGCGTGAGTTCAGGGCAGATACTGAAATCCCTCACCTCGGAATGGGAATCCAAATCCCTCAAGGCCACCCCAGCTTTAAATATTATTTTTGAATTTAAAGAGAGTGGGGAGTGACTCTAGAACATTCCATTCATGCTTTTAATATCATGTTTTTGTTTGTTTCAACCTAATTAATGCCTAATACTATTCATGTAAGCATCCTAAAACCAATTACCAAGAAAACAATTGAATTTCAGTGCACTGTAAAAACAATACATGACAAGGACTACACTGATGAGCTGTCATCCAGATCTTCGTTTAATCTTACCTTCATAATAATAACCTGACCATAAGGGTCACACTGAGGGACATTCCATCCATCCATCCATACATCCATCAATCAACTGCTTATCTACTGCAAGGTCATAGTCCGTCTGGAGCCTATCCAAGGAACCGTAAGTCACAAGGCAGAGGACAGGATCTCAGTTACTGGGGGAATTATTCATAGAATTTGCTCATAACTGCAATTATGTACAGGCTTAATGTAAAGTGTAATGCATACATTCATCCCAAATATTGTAATAAGCAATAAAGAATCTTTTCATCACTATGCACCTACCATATATACAACCATAAACGATCTTAATGATCTCAGAAACATGAAATGCAATCTATATAAAGCAGTGCTTTTTGAGATGATATGTGATGGTGCAGCATACAATTGAAAGATTTGCAATTGCTATAATTCTTTAAGGATTTTAAAAACAAACATGTAGGGTGTTTGTAATACCACAGATTTTTCTTTGCATTGTTACAATGCACAGACAAGCCAGAATTTATCGATAGCTTTTAGTTTGATATGCATAAATGCTTCAGAATCTTTAGGTTTGTGACATATATAATGTAATGATGTGAAGGATATTAACCTCATATACTAAATGTTTTTAATTCTTTCTAAAATTGCACTGTTACAAAATTGAGAGGATTGGCGAGAAATTTTGTATAATTGTAAGGTTGTGAAATGGTAATTAAAATTGTAGTTTATTTTCCGAAAAAAAAAAATACACTGACTATAGGCGTAGTGTACCTGAATGTCTTACAGCTTTCAGGGAAAAATCACAGTTTGAGGTTCCGTTTGTTATGGTTACATGGAAATCTGGAACCCTGAAATGAGACACCCACCTCCGCAGATAGGGATCAGACCAATCTTCCTCTCCACAGAACAAAGCTCCTATTGACCCAGAGCTCCTCACACTTTCACATTCGCACTCACTCATTATGTTGACATGCACACTAAGAAAATTGAATTATTGTATTAGTCCGACTGAAACCGGACTTTTAAAGTACATGTACCGATTGAAATCATCCTAAATCAAATTCCTTGAAGTCGAACTAAGACACCCAGATAATGCAATTTACTTCTGCATGTATATGTTTAATCGGACTCAATCTGGCCCTGGCGCTCTGCGCATGCTCCACAGTCCACAGTACTTCAAGAAGGTACCAGAAGTACAGTACTTCAAGGTGTTGGTTTTCCACTGGTGTAAAAAACGTAATGGTGCTGGCTCTGAATGATATCACAATGCGAGGTGCGATATTTTGCACTGAATTCGAAAAATGGCTCTAGTACGACTGGACGAGGTGCAATTTTAATACCTACATTGCATGTTATGCACATCCAATTCTTACATCGCTAGTCAGCTAGATTAAGATCAGGCTTTTTCTTACCTTCAATTTGGTACAGATATTATAGCAGGGAGTTTCACTAAAACATTTTTAGCAAGTTTTGCATTTTTAATGATTATTTCTTGTCAAGATTATCTAGTATATGTTTAAAAATCTGTGTAAAGTTTACCTCCACTGCTTTTGCATGAGCGCTGCGTGCGTTCTCTGAGACAATCATAATCATTTTTACCATCAATGGTTAAATCATTCCTAGACAGGTTCATGAGACATTTATGTTAAACTCCTTTTTGTTTCAGAAATACCCCAATTATTTTATTATAAAATAATCACATTGCAATATTTGAAAAAAAACAATACTGTGTTGGCATAGTTTATTATACAAAATACTTTATTTCTTTTTATACTATCCTGATCTCTTATTCTTCTGACGAGATCATAGTTAAAGCTTGGGTCACTTCATTTGTCCTCGCATCCATTATTATTATTTTTATTATTTTTTACATCTGTGATGTAATCTGTCAACTGGAAACAGCGTACCTGGGCCGTAGCTCGTCTTAGCTGTGCATGTAAACGTGCTGACTGATACCAATCCCATAAAGCAGGAATATGTAATGGCCATCAGCCCCATTAACCTCCTTAACCCCCCCCCAGCACACCCCCGTGTGAAGCTCCCTGCCAAGATCTGCGGCTGATTTACATAAAGTGGGGTGGGGGGGCAGCCAGCCATTACCAATGGATAATAGTGGGATTGATGGACATATTAAAGAAGGCCTTTGACAGAGTTGACAGAGTCGGAGTCTAGAGCTCCCCCAGAAGCAAGAGTTAACTCAGTGCCTGTCTGTGGCTTTACCGCGATTAATCTGACAGGTGCATGGGTGGCACTAAAGCGGAAGTCTGCACAGACACAGCTAACGTTAACACCACAGGCCCCGTGTGTCATCAGTGAACATTAGCATGCACAGCCCAAACTCAGTGTGTAGTTCATAACACGGACTACAGACTTGAAAGACCCCCAGGTGACATCCACTGACAAAGCTGTCTGTTGTGCCTGTGACTGCTGTAGGAAGTTCTCCAGCATGATATCCAGCTGTATAAATATCAGCGAAAGGTACAGGTTAAAAGAAAAAAAATAGGAATAATAAAAATCCATCCATCTTCTAACCACATTTCCTGGTCATGGTCACAGAGGGGCCTGGAGCCAATCCCAGGGAGCATAAGGCACAAGGCTAGGGTATACACTGGGTAATTAATAATAAAAATAAATGAATGGATGAATGAATAAATGAATGAACAATAATAATATGCATCTTAATTAACAGACTAAAGTTGAAAAAATAGAATGCATATATTGTCAAAGTATTTGATACAAAAATTTATAAAGACCCAAAACAGACCCGTAAGTTATGAAAATAAAGCTGAGTTTGTATATTGAGTGCACAGACATAAGACTAAACTAGCACAGTATAAGGACAATAGTGATGATATCTTTAACGTGATAACATGGCATTGTTCATATGCAAAACGGCACACAGAGCCAGACAGAAAAGCAGTAAGTAAATACGTCCACATGGGCTTGTCCAACAACAGAGCCTGTGTGGTTATCAAGGCTATTCAGGATCAAAACAGTCACTTGCTGCTTCTGTTTCTGTGGACCTCTGCTAAATAATTCTGCAAAGAAACCCTTCAGCTGAGAGCTCCATGCCAGCAGCTCTTCTCAAAATAGACCAGAGCCCTCCACTCCACACACCGATCCCCCACAACTACCTTACAATCACCCTGCAACCACCCCACGACCACGCCTTCAACTGCAGAGGCTGTCACAAGTCATGAGTCACCAGAAGCGGGCCCAAGGTCATCCTCACTTCTCATCCACATCTTTTGACAGAGTACGTACCGACCAAACCCCTACACACCTAGGGGGGTTTCCGTACGGCCAACTAGCAAATCATCACCCAGCACATGGAGTAAGCATTTGTTGACATAATGACAGCAAAGTTGAAGCCACACAACAACCTTATTACATAATATGAAGATACACACAATTCCCATACAGCATGTGATGCTCACAGGATCCCACATGACTTTCTGGAAATAAACTTCTTCTAAGTAGTCAGCTGGGGAGGGACATATATCTCATGACACGTGGCTGTTTGCCTGAAAAGTTACGATAATTGTTATGCACCCCCCCTCTCAGGCCCTCGTAAATAAAATAATGAGTGCATTACACATGAGTGAAGATAAAGAAAAGGCAAACACGGCGGCATGTTACCTCACAGACACTTCCCATCAAGCACACCACCTGATTTAATGTCATGATCTCAGGTTTCCACTGTTTCATTATTGGGGTTTTGGAGAACTTCCTTCTGCAAAAAGGGCCTGATTCACTTGGTGTAATCAAAAGCCTGGACTCAGCAGGACTCTGTCATACTCTTCAGAATGACTCTGAGCAGTCTGACACCTCTTTAACTGGGAATTCGCCCAACTCTCCAACAGGAGGGATTCATTATAGGGCCGGATATCAATGTTAATTAGTTTATGTCCGCTTTGTGCTGACCAATTGCAGAGAAGAGAATTTGTCTAAAATTAACTTGATTTGCTCGTGTTGGAAGACAGAATCAAGTCTTTGTTTGTTTGTTTATTTATATATACATTTAAATATTGTTTGCTTGTTAGTACAGTTCATATAATATGCACAAGCATGCCTCGCTGGAGCACACAGGGGAGCTAATTATATCACAGGTGAAGAAATGCAGAGAGGAGAGTCAGCCAACCAAAGTCTACTGTGGCTTTATATCATAAGATATAGGGAGCCCTTGGTGCAGAGAGCATGTGTAGCAAGAAGGGCTAAAGTCAGGTAGTAACTTCTTTTAACAATAGTCCATTTGCATGCAGGGCAATGGCTTATCATTAATTTTTTACAGTGTTACAAAGCTTATATGATGTTTAATATTCAAATACAGGTTTATGCTGTGGCTAGGACTAGAGTAGAGTTGCAGATAATTCCCCATCTCCTTGGTTGTACCTATTTTTATTAATTTAAATTTGTGAGGCTTGTGAGCATACTTTCAGCTCTGGTGTCCATACCCTCCCTTTGAGGCTCCAGTTCTAAGTCCATCCACAGCATTACAATGCCAGACCTCACATTCCCGTGCATCAATGAGTACAGTAAATCTCACATTCCTATATTGTCAATGAGGATGACAGATCTCACACCCCAACATCATGAATGGGGATAATAACTCTCACATCACAATGCAGCCACAGCGAACAAAAGCTCCAGGTTGTCCAGCCTTCCACAGATACATACAGTATGGTGTCTATCCATCTGCCGCAAACCTGAAGAAGAGTCATCCCTGCCTCATGAAGAAATCGCACCCAAGAGACGAAGCACTGAGCTTGACACACTTCCTGTTTATGCTGGGTTACACCCAAGTAGCTGTTTCTCCAATCAATCAGAACCAAGCCTATGTCCAGACGCCTAAGGAGCATTTAGAGTTATCATTTAAAGCAAGTGGCCCAAATCCTGGGCATAAATGGTAACTAATGGTAACTGGGAAAAGATATAGTCAACCAAACGCCACATTAGACTGCTCCAGCGTGAATGTATCACGACTTGGGCATCTTGGCCATCTTTCTGCTGTTTGCGCATTTTATAATCCTGTGCCGATGTGTTAGCGGCCTTCCGTGCCTGTGGGAATCCCCAGAGGCCCACGGCTCTACAGCTTCTTCGCCTGCGATCCCTCCGTGCGGCAGGAAAGTGACGCATTCGGCAGCTGGACAGACGGTTACGTAAGCCGATTATAAATAGCGTTCGCCGCAGCTGCCCGTGTCGCTGAGGAGACTCGACACAAAATGCGGAGGGTCAGTGCCAGCCCGCCCAGCGACTGTGCCGTGCCAGGGGCACTGCGGAAACATGGCAGCTTTACGCCACAAGCGCTTTATCATGGGGCAGGGCTCTGCCATTGAGCAGCATCTGCTGAAATGGAGTTATCCACTGAGCTGGGCGCATTTAAGCTGAGGTGCTAATCTTTATCACCATACACCATATCTGGCCCCAGATGCAAAACGTATGAATTAAGTTTTCTGTGATGATATTTATTAAAATGCTTGTCCTACTAACCAGCTATCTACAGTATCTGCTGGAGATTACAGCCTCACTGCATTCAAACCTGGGGGGGGGGGGGAAATCTCAGTATACCCTGCCGGTTTAAAAAATGCAATTTTCTGTATGACCATTAACAGCTCCCAGGGAAAAGCACCATCCAAGCACGGGGGGAGATA
>JAODKC010000043.1:8963631-8978232 GCA_026777985.1 Mormyrops attenuatus
CCCCCCCCCCCCCCCCCCCCCCCCCCCCCCCCCCCCCCCCCCCCCCCCCCCCCCCCCCCCCCCCCCCCGCGGCGCGCCCCCCCCAAATCTCAGTATCACCTGCCAGTTTAAAAAATGCACTGTTCTGTATGACCAGTAACAGCTCCCAGGGAAAAGCACCATCCAAGCTCTGGGGGAGATAAAAAAGTCAAGGGTAGGCCATCTTTGTGTGTGTGTGTCTGTGTGTGGATTAGGTTTATATTACATGGTAGGGACCAATGTAATAAAAGGTTCAAACTGTGATAGAACCCTGTACCTACAAAGAATAGTGAATGCGATCAAAAATGTGCCCAAAGTCTCGTATTTTCTTTGGATACTTATGGTTAAGGTCAGGGCTGGGTAGGGGTTAAGGTCATCATGTTGGGATCAGGTTTTTGCCCATAGAAATTAATGGAGATTCCCCACAAATACATAGATAGCTAATCTGTGAGTGAAAGGAGGAAAAGGCTCTCTGGTGCCGTCTGCTGAAAAATTCTGAGCTCTTTTCACACATCCACAGAAACTGGAGGGAAAGTGTAGCCGTTTTTCACAGGGACTGTACACATGTGTCTATTTGCCTTTCGGGTCTTCGGTCTCAATAATAAGATCATGGTGTGGACCTGGCACCTGGTCCAAGGCACGCAGAATAAAGTCACTGCAGCTGCAACAAACCACCATCTATCCAGACAGATCTGAAGTTTGTAAATCGAAAATGATTCAATTTCAAAGTCTGACCAGGACATAAAGGTGTGGGGGGGCTCCAAGTCAGTACTCTGGGAAGATTAGATGCTTATCAGCCTCCTGCGGGGGGTGCAGAGAGGTGTCATCGCATGTGGAAAAACGCACCATCAACCGGCCTGCAACACTGACAGATGCCTCTTTTCAAGTGACCATAGTGACTAGGAAAGAACAAAAGAGGCCCACTTTCATTGTTGAGCTCGTGGTACTGTGATTAATGGCTAAATCAGTCAGTGGCGTGTCTCTGGTAGCTGGCCCAGGAGTATCGGGGAGTGGCGGACCTCCAATCAGAGTGCAGGGGGAAGAGGCAGCCTCTTTTAGGCCCTGAGCCAACAGTCTGGGGCGACCACTCCCGGAAATACTCCTCAGAGTGCAGGCGGCCCCCTCCCTGGGCGGGCGGGCGCTGCCTTTCACCACACGCCAGGCTTTAAATAGGATGAAGGAAGCGGGGTGATGACCTGCTCGTCCCTCTGCCTCCACAGAGGTCTCCTCCACTGTCACGATGCTCTTCGGAGCAGCGCCGGCCAGGCGGGCGTGTGAGCAGGGACAGGGGGCCCCAGCCTCATCATGTCAGAGACAAAGTGGCCTAATTGTTACTGCTGCTCTGCATGTGTTGGGTCATAATGTGAGAGGAGGTATCGCTCCTCATTGGTCAGAGGTCATTGGTCAAGTTATAAACAATATGAAGATGTAAGACATATAAATACAAGACAGACAGTATAGTCTAGACAAGGAAATAATGCTAAAAACAAAAAATAGTTATACTATAATGCTGTTGAATTCTGGAATCAGTTATTACACATTTGGCTGGCACCTTTATACATAAAAATTTTCACAGTTATGAGCCGAAAATGTGAGATTATCCACAAAAAAATCTGATTCTTCCAACCTTTTATTTATTGCCATAGGTTTTGGAATTCAACAATCCTGAAGTAACAACTGGCCTTTGGGATTAGCAACAAGCAATTTCTAACTGACAATTGTGGTTTGGGTTGTATCTGGGCAAAATGTTTAATCATCAGGAGGAAGAAAGTACACCTAACGTTTTGGGAGAGGTGGTTACTTGCGGCCTGTACTTAAACACCCAATTCGCCGGTGAAGATCTACAGGCCAATGAGTTTGGGAAATAACATTCTCTCTGTTACATTAACGTCATTTTCGGACACCTTGCTGGAATGCTACATTTATACTTTATGGCCTTTAAACATTAGTCTTTATCTTTGGTTCTTCTACTACATGACTGGATCGGTCAAACCTGTTTCATTTGGCCACTTGCTACAGCATCCAGGCCTCTAGTGGGGGGGGGTTAGTGACAGGCAGGCTGTTTGAAGCTCTGTCCTCGAGACTGGCTGGAGTCAGGGCGGCCCGTGTATTGTTTGCACAGAAGCGCCAATGCAGGAACTTAGCTGGGGGGGTTTCCTGCTCATGGCACAAGGGGCCTCATCTCCACTCTCTGTTTGTCTTTAGTGGAGTCAGTGTGGGGGTGTCTGTGGCAGTCTGTTCCTGTCCTCTGACCGGCTCCCTGCTGCGGGGTCACTAGGGGCCCGCCCCCCTCCGACTGCGGCAGACATCACTGAGCCCCCTGTACGACAGTGGCCAGCTACAGCGAAGCTGGTTTCCCTCATTCTGTTTCTCTGGATGGCACGGGGACACCCCCTTCACCTTGTTTACGGTCTTCAGGCAGGAGATATTTGAAAATATTTACCTGGACCCGGGTGAATCGTATGTCACACCCAGCACCCATGTGGGGGTGGAACCAATGGGGTGGGCAGGCTAGACCCAATGATTTTACTGGGGTGGCAGTGGGGTCATATTTTGACAACCGAGGGGGGGGAGTGAACCCTTGCGAGCTTTTTCCATTAATCATCTCAATATCGTGTTGGAAACACGCCACAATTGACTAATTGACCAATCGGGCAGCTATGGCTTGCAGAATTAAATGCTCAATATTTCATCGTTATTTTTTGGTTAGGGGTCACAACTGGGGTGGCCACTCTCGGCTGCCTCTTAGATCCGTCCCTGCACCCATGACATCCCACACGCAGCACACAGGCAAGCCTCTGTTCAGTGCCAAACTCTTTGTTGCCAGGTCAAGGGTCAAGCTGAAAGCCTTAACCAGTAACTTAATCATTGGCAGAAGTCGATAGACGCTATTTGTTGGGAATACGGCACAAAAACATGTGCACGGGGCTCTTCATGGAACACGATAGACTACGTCACAGCCCTGAACTTTACAGACAACCTCCCAAAAAGAAAAACAAGTCAAAAACGTGATTTTCCTCCCGTTTCTGAACAAATCGATACATGGCTGCCACATTCCTCAGAGGGCACAGCCGAGGCGGCCCTTCGACGCCATCACGTGACGACGGGCTTGGGCTAGGGATACAAACTCCACATGTCACATCCACGTGCCAAGAGGGACTTTAACACAGAGCCTAGCAATGGATGCAATTCAACATTCACATTTCCCTCCAGAATTATCAGCACCCTTGCATTTAGTACTGCATGCAAATTCCCTTTGCCAACATAATAGCCCTGGGTCTTCTCATGTAATGCTTGATGATTTTGGAAAATGCAGAGCAGAAAACTGAGACCTTTCCTCAATAGAGAATCACTCCAGATCCCCTGGTGTTATAGGTCATCTCTCCTCTTCAGCTTACCCCAGAGGGGTTTGGGTCAGGGGACTGGGGTGACCATAACAAAAGCTTGGGCATTTTGTGTGAATTTGGAGGTTTGTTTTGGATCAATGTCCAACCTGGAAGATCATGCTTCATGACAGAAGCAGCCAGATTATGATTATGATCTCTTGGAACTTCATGGAGTCCATGATACCATGCAACCTAACAAGGTTTTGGAAACCTAGTGACCCCAAGATGCTACCCTCTTCTACAAGTCTCCAGCAGTGATCCCTCGAGAATTTTTGGCCCCTGAAACCATTCTTTTCACTGCATGTGGGCAAAACACATTTGTGTCCTCCTTCAGGCAGGGTCATGCTGGTTCATTACAGCTCCTGCTGTTTTTAACTTCTTAATTATTACCCTAATAGCAGAATTGGGAATTGTTAGGCGTGTAGCTATTTTAATAGCCATGACGTTTCTAGGGGGTGCCAATAATTGTGGCAAATGTGGCTTGGTTAAAATACTTTCTGATAAGGCTTCTTTCCTGAAATAAATTCACTTCAGTTAAAGGTTAGAGGTGAATGATTTTGCTCAGTTTTTCAGTGTGAGATGTAGCTCATTGACCAAAAATACATTTTCTCAAGACTTTTTTTTTTTACTCATCTTTACCCAAAATTCTGGAGGGCACTGCAAATCACCCTTCAATTAAAGTCTAAAAAAATAGAGAAACCAGGAAAAATTAAACCACAAGTGAAACCAGGCCATGTGTGACATGCTTACTGATTGGCCTACAGAAAGTAATTAGGTCATAATGAATTGGCGTGACCTGATAATTGAAACCACGCCTCTTCACAATGAGCCACACCCTTCAAAGGGAGACCCGAATGCCATCTCAGGTAACTGCAGCCATCAGCCCAGGTCCCCCGTGCAGAACAGGCTGTGCTGATGGATGTCGTGCCCGGAGAAAGCCCCGCCCGCCTCTGCCACAGGGGTGTGACATGCCTACGTGCCTGTACCACCAATACCTCTTTGGTCTGTCAGCATCAATTCAAAGTGGGTTTCCTGCCAGCGCTCGGCCGACGTGAGCACATTAAGATGTGGCTCTCAAAGCCCCGGAAAGTTTTCTATTTTATTTAATAAACTCCCAACGCCTGATTGGTCGGCGGGCCCGTGAAAGGAACCTCCACCCATTTGATTGTTTTCCTTGTTCTGGGCTTTCAGTATGCAGTATTAACATTAAGCAAGCCACTGCCTCACCCAGGAAGGGCTCTAAGAAGGAATCACTTCATAAAAAGCCAGATTGTGCTGAAACAATGCTAAGCAAATATACAACCAGCAGGCACTTTGTTGGGCACCCCTAAGTAGTAGCAGGTAGGACCCCTTATTATCTCTCACATCACTTCAAGGGTTGACAAGTTTGCGTCGGAATAAGCCTTTCTGAACACCACCGAGCAGTTATTTTTGCACTTGTGGCCTTCCTGTTAGCTTTCACGAGTCTGGCCGTTCTCCTCTGACCTCTCTCATTCGCAAGGTGTTTTCAGCCATAGAAATACCCCTGACTGGATTTTTTTTTTTGTTCATCACACCATTCCATGTGTGAAAGTCTCAGGAGGGCGGCTGCTTCTGAGATGCTGGAATCGTCAACTTCAAAATCACTACGATCACGTGTTAGCCATTCTGCTGCTCAGCTGCACAAATTCTGGATGTTTTCGTCCTGCTTGCAGACTGTATATATTCAGTTGAAGCAACATACTTTGCTGTTTATAGGATCAGGCTACTTGCATTAACAAACAGGTGGGCCTAATTAACTGGCCAGTGAGTGTATGAATTCAGTGATTACCAGTCAGGAAACAAAGCAAACATATGAGCACGTAACACACAGTACAAATGTTCTTTGCAGTACACTGTGGAAGGAGATAGGGTGACTCAGTGTGTGTGTGTGTTCTTCCCATGAAGCTAGGCATTCTGTGTTTCTCCCACTGTCGTCTGAGTCGTCCATCCTGTGCTGGGTGCCCCCTTGCCCTTGGGATGATTTCCCAGCTCTCTGTACCCTGTACCCCTGATAAGAGGTTGGCAGATAGATAGACTCTCCCTACAATACAAAACACATTCAGCATGTCAATTGTCAGGCAATCAGCTTTGAGTAACACCACTGAGGATGACTGAATAGAGGCAGCTCATCTGAACTGGGTAGGTTACAGACAATGTAGCCCTGTTGCTGGAGAGTTCAAGGCCTCCTCTGAATGGAAGGGATTTCAGGTTCTCTAAGGGAAACACTTTAACAACAATATACTTCTAATTGCAATATACTTGCCAAGCAAGCAGTGTTCAGCTTACGTAGGGATTATAAAATTGTTCAGTAGCTATTCCTACGCCCTCTGTAGCTTGACCATTAAATTAGCACTATAATAAACTTTACCAAAAATTCATGAAAAAAATTACATTTTTTAATTGTGTGGCATTCTGGTTGGATGATTTTTGGTAGTGCGTTCCAGCTTTCCCAAAAAAGGGTCTGAGACGTCCATAAATCCAGGTAGACCGAAAAATTACAAATCGAGTAATTTTCACACCAGTGAAGCTTGGCGCTACCATGTCCTGCAGGGAATGTGGGTGCGATTGGAGATCAGGTGTGATATGAGGCACCTGGCGGTGTTCAGAGAGACGGCAGCGAGAAGATGCGAAGGCAGGCAGTCACTGACATCGCTGGCGGCGGGTGGGGTCTACCGGCACGAGACCAAAGCTCACCATTCTTGACTCGGTGACAGCGGACAGTGACACAGGGATTTTTCGACATCCCGTCAGGGGGGCGTTTCTGGTGGTGTGTCGCTTCTCATCCAATTCAAAATAAACACAGCCGTCGCTTCACGCAAACACATGGGGGAGATTTCACAACTCAGGCAAGGCCACATGTGCAGACTGAACACAATGCAAACAGCTATGCACACAGAGAAAGTTAGAAGGGCAGGTGTAGCTCAGATTAATGACTAATGTCAACCATTATGCAATCACCTCAAACTATTTATTAAGAAACTATTTCATGTTAAAAGAATTAAAAGCTTTAAAATCTCAGACCATGGAAATATTACATATGCAGTTTTATTTGCTTGCAATAGGTAGATGCAAACTAGTGACATAAATAAATGACTAATTTTTGTCATTTAAACAACATCATATAAATTTGTCCTTCGCTACCATTAACTCGAAAATCGCTGTGTACTAAATTCAGAGGGAAACACCCAATTATATTTGACTTTTCATCATAGCAGTGGAGAATCAGCATATCTCAATTGATAAAGCATCAGACCTTTAATCTTAGGGTCTAGGGTTCAACTTCTTGTTTGGGCAGGGGTCCCTTAGGGTTCTGAAAAAGATCAGCTGTTTTTAAGCCACGTGTGGCTCAATTAGAAGGTCGCCGGTTTGAATCCTGTGCCCAGTAGACTGATGTCACTCTTAGACCCTTAAGCACAATCCTTAACCCCTGCTGGATGCTGGCCGACCCCAGAACTTGCTCTCACCTATATGTGTCAGTGTGTCTCATGGAGAGTAAGATGGGACAGGCAAAAACACTATTTCCCCAGGGGGATGAATAAAGTACCAATATTCTATTCTTATTATAATTTATGACTATTGTATTAGGACACCTAGCACCTAGGACACTGTGTTAGGACATTAAGAAATATGCAATCTATATTCACATTCAGTGGGTGACACATAATTATATTTTAATTGTTCTTTTCTTTACAACCAATGTGTTAGAGCATCTGGAAGTATGCAGTCCCTGTTCACGACTATGCCTCGATACTAAGTTCATCCAGTCTATATTTGGCCAGTTCCAGAATGATCTGCCGTTTCATTCTGTCGCCTCCCTGGCTCCCTTTAAAGCAGCTGCAAGAAAGAGCATGGTGCCGCTCGCGACGGAGAAGTACGAGTGGCACAATGGCGGAACCGGGATGCACAGAAAAGTCGCGACCAAACCGGGCCCAAGTCTAAGGTCACAAGTGTTAGCAACTGCAAGTGCCAGCGCTGAGCTCGCTCCAGCCCGGGCCTGGGCCTACGTGCTGGTTAGACACGGAACAGGACACCACATCCTTCGCCATCCGGGCCCCCAGGAAAACAGCTGCCAACCTGTCCCGTCACCCGATCGCTTCTGTCACAAGCTAAAGTCTCGCCTCTCGTCTGCATGTCCAATCACTTCCCTGCCTGTGTAGCAGATAGTTATTTAGAGGAAAGCCCACAAAGTCTCGGTCTCTTAGGAGATGTATTCGTAGCATTGCTCTATTTTTCTTTGGCAGTAGAGGGTAGGTACAGTGGCTGCTGGGGCCCGCAAAGGGCAGGGAGTAAGAAGTGTCCCGAGCATTAGTACAGAGAGCCGACAGGGAAATTTACTACCGGAGCGGCGGTTTTAATTTCTCAGAGCCCAGGGGAAAAATATGGATACGCTGAACTGAATCAATAACTTGTTCAAGCTGCAGTCAAGAACATGCGAACATAATCTGCTGCCGTAGCCTTCAAACTTCCAAGAGCACATCTCTGTCACTATAAATTGCAAAAGCACCCCCTACTGTTGATTTACGTGCATAATCTGTTGTCAGTTTGAGAGATAAGGTCGCATTAATGTGCACCTACACAGGAATGTTTCACTGGTGTCACTGCACATCTGCACGAATATAACTGCCTCATGTGAGGATAGAGAAATGCTCTAGGGTCTGGTTGAGAAGGATAATGTGAATTATTCAGAAGCGTGTCTGCTCTATGAGCTGCACAGCTGATCACAGGTGGTGAGGCACCAGCTCTTTGCATATGTACATTTTATTTATCTAAAACACAGTGATTGGAACAATTGGGGTCAAAGGTACTGATCAGGGGCCCAACTATGAAATCACCCTACCAACTTTGATTACAGGCAGCACAGCCTATCCTGCTACACACTACCCCCATACAACTCATTACATTCATGAGCATGTCATGTACAGACATGGCTGTGGAAACCCCACATAGATGCAGGCTCAGCAAGCGGACCCCACAACAGCACCCACTCATAGGGGGCAGCCCATTACAGTGGGAATTGTTAGGCATGTAGCTATCATGGAATATTTGGGCTAATATGGTAGCTGTCTAATCTGCCTGTAGCTAGATCCAGCCCGGAATTCCTATATGGGACAGCAAAAGTGTATTTCACTCATAGCCACTATGCTAGACAGCACCGAGGCATATCATCAAGGCTCCTCAAAGATTAGCCAATCAAAATGTCATTTTGGCTTTGGTGTAGAAATTGGACATGACATATAAATGCCAATAGAAAAAAAAGTATTAACTACCAATTTCAGCACTACAGAGAATTTCAGAAATACATGAGAGACCAGAGCAGAAAATGCTGGAATTGCAACAGGTTAATGCTCGTTTGTCTCCCAGTGCAGGGTCACATGACGCAGGCCCCGGTCACACACTTGAGTGTCTCTACTCCACCATTCTGGGAACGTGCCACTTCTCATTATTTGTTCTGACCTTTCTGAAGTACCCCTTGACCAGTGTCCTCAGCTAAGTTCTTATCAGCCCAGAACCCACTGAGCTTCATCCTCAGGGGGGCAGGCTTGGACTTTTACACAATGCTGTTTCCATGACTTTTTTGACTTGCTCAATCAGTGTGATTTTCCGTCATGTGACCGTGGGCAGTGTCTCACTTCCCTTCACTGACATCTCTGGTTCTTTCGGTCTCTTCGGTGACCTTTGATCCTGGTTACCGTAGCTATTTTGAACCCCTTTTTTCCCGGCACGGGCCATTTATGCACCGTGACTCCTCTCTTTATCTAGGTCATCCTCTTCTGGGAGATTCTCCCGCTCTTCCCTTTTCCGTTATTTCAGAGCCTCCTCCACCCCCCACCCAGCATCTGACAGCGAGTTCTGACAAGGTGCATCCCCACCCCCCTCCCCCGGGGAGATATCAAGGCTAAAGTTAGGAGGCTCCTGACACTCTCCTCTTCTGCACTCTTCCGACGTGAGAAAGTGAAAAAGAAATCTGCTGACTCTGAGCATATTCGGGCCAGCAGGGGGCGCCGGCTGAACCCAGCTTCACCTCACACAGTGCGCAGGGCATGGGGCCAAAAGCAATAGGTTCGGGCTTTTAACTGTGTCAGTGTTGGCCCGAAAAATGGGTGGGACAGCAAGCAGCACGTTCTGCTGAAATGAAGACGTGAGAGGGAGCAGAGAGACCCCAGGGCGTTACTTGACGCTGCTCCTGGGGCTCGAGGACGTGACAAAATGCACTCCTGGCTCCGCATCTGCCAACTAGATGACCATGGCAGGCGAGCACATCACTTTTTACACCATGTAGATTGATTTATTGCCTTTGTTCCTTCTTACACCTTGTCAGTTTCATTGTCATGTTCAGTTTTGATTTGGCATACATACAGAGTCTATTCTTGTAAGAACTACTCGGAAACCACAGGGTGATGGATAATGAGTCAGACCTTCCAGTCCAGCACGAAACGGGGCCCAGTGACCAACTACAGAACCGCAAAGTAACGGCTTAAACTAGAGATGACGACTGGAAATTGTGCAAGATGATGTTCCATGCCCCTGCAGCAGAGGGTGCTGTTTTGCTGAAGCATCTTGCAATAATAAGCATTTCCACAACATTCTGCTTTACTGAGTTACAAGACATCTTTTATTGACATCTTCTGTATCTCTGTATTGTTTTTCCAAAATAATTTCTATATCGACAATGTGCACAAAATAAATGGAAATGAAGGATAAAACTGCTGATAGTTTGCTTTCACATCTCATCTTATGCTCAGAAATTCACGGTTTACCCAGTTTCTTAAATCACCATTACGAATAATTTAAAGACATACGACCAGACTCCATAATAGATTTGTGCTTATTTAAAACACTGTTGGAATTGCTGATTTTATTGGACCATCTCTTTTTAAATATTTAAATGATATCAAATGAAAGAAGAAATCTGTGGCGCGTCAGCATTAATTCAGCTGTCACTGTGCATAAATCCTCTAGCTCCCTCTAGTGGGAAATCACACAAAGTACTTAGGAAGTATCCAGCAGAACCAGTATGTGCGCCATTCAAACCCATTTGAAGAGGTTGATATTTTACTAAAATATTTTACTAAAACACTTCATTTTCAGAAGGGGTTTCCCTCTGGTTTCAGCTTAGGTTATTGGGGTTGTGCAACACAAATCTTATTGCACCCTGACTTTCTAACACTTGTCAGTTTCATCAGTCAAAATATCAGTTCCACTTGTTAAGCTTGACCTCCAGATGAGCAAGAAGGGGAGGGGCTTACACAAAGTGTAAAATGTGGACGTGAAGGACCTTTTTATCTAACCATTAAACTGTAACCTCTACAGATATCTGTGGGTCTTTATGGAAACAGAATGTGGCCCTAACTCACTCAAATAATGCTCTGCTAAGTTAGCAGAGAGCTGGTGAGGAGATGTTAGCGGTTAGCAGGCCTCTGAAAAGTGTAACACAGTCTTGAACATACAAGGTCCACAGGGAGTACAAATCAGAAACATGGTTAAAGTCATGTCACATACACTCGCTCGCTCATCAGGCTGGATGTAATTGCCTGAGGCTAAAGGTTGATTTACACTCCTGCGTCAAATCCATGCCGTAAGTACGATGTAGCCATGGACCCTACGCCATAGCCTGATGTGTACCTTCCCAGAAACGTCACTACGCGGTGCAGTGATGCAGACCAAGCACTGTGATTGGTTCGCTTTGTTAACGTTTGTTTTTTTATAGCGAAGAAAGCGTACACCCAGGTGTACTTGCATCACTGATTGAAACTGAAGCACTATTTATACCCAGCATTAGGTAACACACCCTAGGCATCGCAGCAACTGGTCTACAAAACACTCAGGATGAGTATTTTATTTGTACTTTACAAGACTACCAAAAAAGTTATAAGTAGTACAGACACTAACTTTCAATGGGAAAATGCATAAGAAGTGACCAAATTTCCAAATTTTGTCTACCGTAAGTTTGAAGCAACGCAAATGTAACCAGGACTTGATAAATGGATACTCTGTTAAATGGTTGTTTTTTTTCCCTTTTTCAATTGCATGATTCGACGAATGAATACATTGGTACCTTGACTTACAAGTGTCCCAACTAACGAGTTTTTCGAGATACGAGCCGTCTCTCGTCCGGTTTTTTTCTTTTTGAGTTGAGAGCTAAAATTCAGGTTACGAGCCAGCTTCAGATACCCCACCGCTAGTTGGCGCAGTGAACGCCGAAACATCCGCCCAGCATCCCGGGTCTCACTCGTTCACTTTAAGCGGTTAGCTCGCAGTGTCTCAGTGTTGTGCTCGCATTTGTGCTCGCAGTTGTTTTGCAAAACTTTGTTTTTCCAACCATGTATCCGAAAAAAGTGAGTGCAAAGGACAGTGCTGAGAAGAAGAAATGGAAAATGGGCAAAAATCAGCGAATAAGATTCTGTTATTCAGTTCAGCCTTTCTCCTCCACCTTTGTCAGCATCTTCAAGTCATCTGATCTCCAAGGCAAATGCTGTACATTATACTTAACAATTCGTTATTTATAAACACATTCTTCTTATTTTAAAACATGTAGTGAAAAAAATGCAGTGTCTTTTGGGGGTCCGGAACTGATTAATGGCATTTCAATTCATTTCAATGGGGAAAATTGATTTGTCATACGAGTAAGTAGAGTTACGGGTTCCGTCACGGAACAAATTTAAACTCGTAAGTCAAGGCACCACTCTATATCGCAGGGTCGGAAAACAATAAACGCAAGATCCAAAACTATGCATCACCTACCATTCTGGCAGTGTAATTGCTGAGAGACACACACCAGCACACAACTATAAATGCTTGCAACGGCGTTGGCCGTTGTCCACACAGAAGTTTATATCAGCCTTGAAGCCCTTGAAGCAGGGCTAGGCAACCCTGATCCTGGAGTGCTGGAATCCAGCATGTTTTCTATTTTACCTGATCAATTACTATCTGCCTGAGATCAGGCATGGTTCATCAGAGACCAGGTAGGATGGAAAACCTGGATACTGGCACTCCAGGATCAGGGTTACCTACCCCTGCTCTAGAGGCTTCTAGAAGGGAGCATACCCTCAGTGCTTGACCGTAATGGTCTTCACCTCGGTGAAGAAATGGTAAGAGTCGCGGCCGCCCTCCCGGCCCACGCCGGAACACTTCATGCCTCCAAAAGGCATGTTGAGGTCCCGTACAAGCCAGCAGTTACTCCACACCAGGCCGGCCTGAAGGCGGCGTGTCACGCGATGCACCCGGGATACGTCACATGACCACACCACAGCCGCCAGGCCATAGCGGACGCCGTTGGCGCGCCCGATAACCTCCTCCTCGCTGTCGAAGGGCGTAATGCAGGTCACAGGGCCGAAGATCTCCTCCTGCATGCAGCGCGAGGTGTCCTCCACGCCAGTGAGCACCGTTGGCGCCATGAAGTAGCCGCCTCTATGGCGATCGGGCAGCTCCAGCGTGTCGACACCCTCCCCACAATGCACCAGGGCTCCCTCTGACACAGCCAGCTTCACGTAGCCCCTCACCTGAAGGGGGTGCAAGAGGTGCCAATCAGCATCATGAACAGGCCCAGTCTGCACCACGTTATTAGTTTACTGAAGCACAATCAATTCTACCTACAGCCACTATTTTCAGATATTTCTGTAATACTACAAATACTGGAAAACTGACTCACAGCAGGAAGAATGCTTTATACCATAGAACAGGGGTCTCCAACTCCGGTCCTGGAGAGCTACTATCCAGTAGGTTTTCTATCCTACCTGGCTTCTGATGAGCCACACCTGTTCCTGGTATTCACCTGAGAACCAGTGCGGCTCACCAGAAGCCAGGTAAGATAGAAAATCTTCTGGACAGTAGCTATCCAGGACCGGAGGTCGAGACCCCTGCCGTAGAACATTTGGCCCTAGCAATGCGAAAAGCATTTCCTGTATACTAGAAAAGGCCAGATTAAAAAACAAAAAAAAAAATGTAAGGACATATAAAGCACTAAATCTTCCACAAGTATTCATCCTTTTAGGCAAACCTAAAGCCTCAACCTTATCTAAATGCTCTCTGCTGATCAGGGCTCCATTGTTGTTGCCGCTGTCACAGGGCGCCCCAGTCTTCCACAGTTGAGCGGCAGCCACAAACCGCTTCAAGAACTCTGGGTAGAGGCTCCTTTCCACAAAGATCCTGCTGGTGCAGAGGCAGATCTCCCCCTGGAGACCAAAAGAGGAACTACAACTAGTGAAAGTTTTTCTTTTGAATCACAAATTCCTTACATCTAATTTTCAACCACCTGTCCAGGACAAGGTTACAAGGCCCATACCAGGCAGCATGGGGAACAAGGCAGGGTAACAACCTGAATGGGATGCCTGCCCTTCATAGGACACATTCTGCTATTGGACGGTGAGGACAAATCTGAATACCCAGAGGAGACATGTGCGGCACGAGTAGGAAACAAACACAGGCAGGAATCGAACCCCCAGCCCGCTGAGCCACCGTGATAGATTCCGGAAGGGACATGATGACCACAAAGCCACTGATTTACAGGTCAGATTTCTAAGCTGATAATGTTTGGAAGAAAACTTTACAGGTATGTCTGTGCAGTAACAGTACGTTCACGTCATCATCCTTATTTGTAAAATAAGAGCACAAATTACTACTGAACTTCATTATTACTCAAATAAGGCAAAGTCTGCTCTAGGTCTAAGGACAATTAATAATTCAACAATCATTCATTAAGTGAAATAATTGAGTGAATTATAATATAATTATAATGCATAATTAAAAAAATCTAATATTATAATATAATTAAAGGTGTGGCTGAATGGGTGGTGCTGTAGCCACACATTTCCAAGGCTGGCATAGCAGTTGAGCAGTTTGTTTTCTAGGCCACTGTTAGGTCGACTGGAGTCTCTAAATCACTAATAAGAGTGTAAGTGCATGTGTTCTGCACTGGTCCGGCATCTCCAGGGTCTCCCCTATTCTGTGCCCTGCGATGGCTGGCATAGGCTCCGGTTCACTACCACCCTGCACTGCCATACGATACTTTCTACTGGAGACGGCAGCATCCGCCCAGTCACACTTACACTCCCTGCAGTGATCTGATTACAAACATGTCATACAACCCTTAGCAACAGATCACATACACTCACCTAAAGGATTATTAGGAACACCATACTAATACGGTGTTTGACCCCCTTTCGCCTTCAGAACTGCC
>JAODKC010000043.1:8986581-9002477 GCA_026777985.1 Mormyrops attenuatus
AGGTTCTCCCCAAACGAGCTTGATGGGCCGAATGGCCCCCTCTCGTTTGTAAATTTCTTATGTTCTTATGTTCTTATTCACGATAGAGAAAAACAGAGGCAACAATGATAGTCTTAAATCAAATTTAATTGAAACTGGTCTTCTTGGCAGAACCCCTTCAGTTCTTGGACGTCTGTTTCCCATGGCACTACAGGATGCTGGGAATGGATGGGGCGGCCTGCCGCTGCTGTGGGCACCAGACAGAAGTTATGGACTGTAAATCAGGACCATTAAGATTGACTAACAGGGTGATGAAAGGTCGACAGTTGTGACCCCCACTCTTGTCCAGGACACAAAGCATGACCATGGTTCACTTCAGGCATTCATTTTCACAGCATTTATCATTGAAAAACCACTGAATTGGAATCTTTGAAGACACGTGGTCTACCCGACTATGTCCTTAGCTATTAGTTGTTCTCAGAAAGTTATCTGGGCATATTTAATTGACCATATTTGTCTTTTAACTTGTGGTAAATTAACAGAGCTAGATGACTGAATTCACGAAGCCATCCCAAAAAAACCATTAGCAAACCTGTTCACAAACAGGTTCAACTGGAATGCCAAAATGGCAACAATTTAAAATTTATTCCTAGACTTTAATATTGCTATTTGAATAGCGAACCCCTTCAGATATCGTTCTAGCTTGGCCTTTGAAGTTCTTAATTCAAGTGTTTTTCATGTGCAGCTGAAAAAGATATACTCGACCCACATCTGCAGGTAACATTAATTTTTGAGAATGACCTCAAAATTACAACTTTCAAGCTACATATGAGAGTCCCTGGATTGTCAGTTATGTTGTTGCTGTTGTTTATATTGTCTGAGGGGGAATGGAAGCAGCAGGCTCAGGGTGCCGTCCAGGAGCGGCGGAGATACCACAGGCCGATGAGCTGAATGATGAGGGGACCTTCTGCAGGTTGTTGTCCTGAAGGTTTTGTGTAAGCTCTGGAGCCTTTGTTTTGCGACGCGCAAAACAAATTTGCAAGACGAAAAATGGGTGAAACTTTTCTGCCAGTCTGGTGTGATCAAGGTGCAGCGCTTTTCTGCAATCCATCAGTCTCTTTTGAGATGGAAACTGATCTTCACTCTTTGATCTGCAAATGGATAAAGATTAAGATTCGACAGGCATGAAACACCATAAGTTTTAAGTATTGCAACATACATATGCAGGTGGATACCCCTATTATTTGGAGAATTGCCTACACCCACTGATGACACAAGTATATAATTATGCATGCAATCATGCAATTTCTCCAACAAAATTTAGCCACAGAATGGGTGGTTATACAAGAGAGGTTAGGGACTTGGGACCATCATAGGATGCCATCTTTCCAAAAAGTCAGTTCTCCACATTTCTGCCCTGCCCTGGTCAACTGCAAGTGAAGTGACTGTGAAGGTCAAAACGTCTGGGAGCAAGTTCGGATGTGAAGTGGTGGTCACACAGGCTCTCAGAAAGGGACCTGATCACCCAATATCAACACCCAACCAGAACGGCAGGAAATCCCATCAGCAATGTTCCAACATCTAATGGAAAGCAATCCTAGAAAAGTAGAGGCTATTACAGCAACAATTGGCCAATCGGCTTCATAGTAATACCCATTGTTATCAAAATGAGGTGTTAGACAACTTGGTATTCACGTATTTTAGGTCATATAGTATATACACATAGCAGTTGCAGATCTAATCAGATTATTTTTTATGTATTTTGATTTAATCATTTATTTTAAAATTTTATTTATGTTAATGTTGTGTTATTCAGTGTCTTTAATACCATGTCATTATCTTGCACTAACTGAGCCTATGATCTCATTTCATTGGGCATGCACATGATTTATTTGCTGCTGTAGTGACAGCAGATCATCCTGGCTCTTACCTCGGTCACAACCCCTGCTGCTATCGTGGACCCAACATAGCGCAGCATGAAGCGACCCAGTTCCTTGAAGTCCTTGTAGAGCTCAAGTGCCACAGGTCTCTGGGTCTGTATCTCTACTACAGCATTCTGCCCCTTGTTAAGGCATCTGTGAGCACAGCACACAGCAATTTTGGACATCTCAGACACAGGATTGCACAGTTAAAACTAGACTACCCAGACTAGCTTGAAACGTTTTTCCATGGCAACTGCCTCACCACCCACGTAAGCGCTGTCCTGTGGTCATTTCCTGTTTTATTGTGGTTTTTCATCACTCTGGATTTTGTCTATTGTGTATTTTCACTGTAATTTCCCATACCTCTATCTCTGAAAAAATAATGCATAATTACAAGAACTGGAAATACCAGAGAACCAAAGCGTGTGTGGTGGTTAAATGGCAAAACCCTACATTCTCCTGTCCGCAGACAGCCCCTACCAAGAGAGACTCACTTTGGTTTCTTCTTGAGGACTTCCCCACTGCTTTTGTGAAGGACGCTCACAAGTTTCCTGATAGTAGCCGGCTCACTGACCGTCTGGTAGTGCAGTAACACCTGGTTATGCGGAACAAACATTAGCACACTGAATGAGGCAGAGATGCATTTACAGTACAACTTGAACAATGAGGCATCCTTACAGGAAACCCTTGAGTAATGGGGACCTCAATATTGAAGAGCAGGATTCTGGCCCGGAATCGGGAGCAGGCTCTGATCGGTTCCTTGAGCTCACAGAAGACACAGCCCACACTGCCAAGAGACGGAGGCCAATGAGAACATGCCAGCACACCATTCGCCTCGAGAGAGCGCTGTAGTCTGCGGGATGTGTCACCTTTTATTTTCCACAATGTCACAAACTGACAAAGTCTTTCAGGGAAATCAAAATGCTCACGGTATGATTCACAGTGCGAGAAAAAAAAAAAAAAATCTATGAAATTATGCCCACGGCACCAAATATAGCATTATGAGGCCTCAAACTGCAACTGGTAGAGGACCTCGCCCCTCTCAGAGCAGACGGCCAGATAGCGGGTTTCCTCATCGAGCTAGAGGGTGGCGCAGGCACCGCAGACGGGTGTGAGAGGAAGTGTGCACTGACTTGATTTTGATGATATCCATGCCAGTCACGGTAAGGCTGACATGATCCCCGGCGGCCGCCCATTCGATTGGCTCCTCATGCAGAGCAATACCTGGAAGTGAGAAAGAACAAAAACTGCCTGATCAGAAAGAGTCTCGGGGTCTGGAGGTGCAGATAGAGAAGCCCTTTCTCTCACTCTCTCTCTCACTCTCTCTCTGCCCAGTGTGCTCTGACTCATCAGATTTCACTACAAAAAGAGGGAAAACATGTGGCCTTCGACAGCTCTTTGAACACGGCCAAATACAGACCTTTTGCACACAAAAATCCCAAAAAGTATCCATCTAGAGACTCTTTTCGACTTCACACAGCACTTTGATATTAAAGTGAATCAACAAGTCAGAAAGCGAAGTTACTTTCCCAGCCAGCAGAGAGCGCCATATCCATCACTAATCTAGCCAAAAGAAAGTCAGTCCCTGACCATCAAGGTTCTTACTCGTACCACCCAAATCACAATGGACAGGCAACTATTAGTGTTTAACCCATTTTGGTTAATGACCAAAGAATACAGGTGAAACTCCATACAGGAAAGCTGATACAGTAAACACACCCAGATGACATTACATTATGGGAGTGCAAGGCGATGGGTTCCATCATGCTCCAGAGCTTGGAATATTACACAGAAGTTCAACGAAATTCAAATCCTTAGATATTACACTACACTACCAAGCAAGCCCACCGTTCATGGGATCTATAAACAAGCTCCAGATGTAGGATTTACTACCAATACTAGACTTTTTTAAAACCTGTATCAGTAGCACTCAAAAGTCAGGTTCTATGACAAACACCTCAGACATTCAGAAACATGATGCTTAATACAAATGTATGATTATACGCGGTAATTACCCTAATTACCAGATGCACAAATGCATGGTAAATGCAATGCACAATTCCCCAAAAAAGGAGGTTTACAGTCCTACATGGTGCACTGAAATATTCTGAATTCACTTCTGTATTTTCACTCTGATGTTAAGACACCTTTCATGGAGCATTTCATTATATGTGGACCGAAAGGGGAAAACAAGTGTCCCAACTGCTTCAGGAACACATCTGCATGTTGAGAGGAAAGGCGATTGCTCAACCTGTCCCTGTTCCATATTGGGGGGAGGGGGTGCTGGAATGCACAGATAGCCCTCTGCTAGCTTCCTGTAGCAGTCAGCATCCCCTCACCCCTCAGCAGTGACAGGCAGGCCAGAAAGCAGGCCTGGCACTTGCAGGAGAGAAGCCCTGAACCAAGCTGTTCTTAGCCAGACAGCTGAGGAAACCAGAAAAAATACCAAATGTCTGTTTGGTGACTTGAGAGCAATAAATAACACGATAGGAAAATGGCACACTGAGGAGGATAAATGAAGCTCCGGGGAGGCGAGGCAAGCCAGCAGTGCACCATAGTGACCCCCCCGTTCACATCCACTGCATTTACGTTACCTGCAAAGACAATCGGCCTAAATGCAAAATGGACGTTACCTGCATCTTCCTAATATTGACTGATAAATGAACTGCCCATGAGCTAAACTAAACTAAAATACTGAACTAAAAACTTGAACTGAACCACATTCTTTAAATGGTTTCTTTCATGCATGCCACCAGGATGAATGAAGGGATGGAATTTTATGCTTTGTTCCTGTACAATGAAACCCACAAAGAATCTGTATAATCTCTTTAAAAAATTGGATGATGGCAAAGTCAGACTTTGGCACAGCAATCAAGGCTAATTACGAGTTAATCCAGACCACAAACGAGAATACAATGATCCACACGACAACACCCGATGAGTCAATGTGTGAGCGTCGCCATGGCAACGCGTTCCTGGGTGGGCGGTTCCCTGGGGCAGCGATGGCAGAGGATCAGTACCCTTGACGGTGCAGGTCTCGTTGGGAGGCATCACCAGTACACGGTCGCCAGCCTGGATGTAGCCGGCCACCACCTTGCCGGTGACGCAGAAGCCAGAGCCCTGATCTGGGAGCAGAGAGAGGGCACGGATGAGCAGGGGGTTCGTCTCACACGGACAGCTGCTATACGTCGGCTAGGTGGCACCCACCTTTGAAAACGTCCGAGACGCAGAGCCGGAAAGGCTTTTCCACGGAGCGTGGGGGCGGCCGGAAGGCATCTGGAGTGGGAGAGATAGCAGGAATCGGTCAAAGCTCAGGCCTGGCTGGAGCAGCAGGTTCATCCCCAGTCACAGCAGGAGAAAAATTTGGCTACTCTGTCCCGTCAACTCAGACTTCCCTTTCCCTCCCCAACCCCCTCCCGATCCCATGGGTGAGGGAAGCCGTACCGATCCGCTCCAGGAGGCAGGGCCCCTGGTACCAGGCCGTGAGCTGGGGCAGTGCGCTCCTCACGGACATGTTCTCCCCAGACAGGCCGCTGGTGGGGATGTAGGACACGTCCGAGTCCTGGGGGAGTGACACACACAGGCAGCGATCAGCACGTGGGGAGGGGCCTGGCACAGCCACGTTCGGATGGGTGGGGGGCGGGGCCTTGCCTTGAAGCCCGCCTGCTTCAGGAAGTGGCCAAGCTTGGTAACAATCTCCTGGAAGCGCTCTTGCTGCCAGGTCACCTGCGGGCCGCCAAATGACAAGGGAGATACGATCAGTGTGGGGACAGAGCAGGACCACAGGACAAAGTAGGGGGGCTGTCAACGAAGGAAGGGGTGATTCTATGAGATTTTTTGAAGTGTAGGGCACAAGATTGGCCATAACTCATATACAGGGGCCAACCTTATCAATAGCTGATGATGTGTACTGATTCGGTGGGTGACAAGGGAGAGGCCATTCCGGAGACCAATCAGCTTACCACTGTGGCCCAACCCCTGAGGCGATTGCAGGGGGGGCTACAGCAGGACGACTCACCTGGTCCATCTTATTGACAGCCACGGCCAGCTGGGTGACCCCGAGCGAGCGTACCAGCAGGCCGTGCTCCCGTGTCTGGCCGCCCGCTTCAAAGCCAGCCTCGAACTCCCCACGGCTGGCGTCCACCACCAGAAGCGCCACATCCGCCTGCGGCACAAAATCCCGTAAGGCCCGGCCACCCGTGCCGCTGAGGTGCCAGCGAACCGCGAAGCAAGAAAGGAGACTTCGAAACCGACGGCGAGGTTATCAAGCGTGTTCAATCAGCGGATGTTCTGAGCCGCTTACCCACCCACCCACTGTGGCTTTCGGTACCTCCTTCCTCCAATCGGCAGTGATCAAGTGTGATTTACTCACGCTCATTGCAGATCAGCAGACAGTGCAGGAAGAGAGACAGAGAAGCCTGTTCCTGTGCACATCCATGCATCCAACCATCCTCTAACCACTTATCCTAGTCACAGTTGTGGGAGTTTCTACACACGTTACGCGTAATTCAAAGAGAGCGGCCTACATGCCATTCAGTCAGTCAGCAGTGTCAGAGCACTCTGTAGACCAGGGATCCCCAGTTCCAGTCCCAATTTACAACACAGTATGCACATTTCCCAGCTCAAACACAGCTCAGTCAGCTAATTACCAGGTTTAGTAGGTGTGGCCCTCCAGGACTGGAACTGGGGAACCCTGACATAGACCATCCCTACCCCGCTGGCTCCACGTGGCCACACTGCGGCATACCTGCGCTGCCCCAGTGATCATGTTGGGAATGAAGTCCTTGTGGCCGGGGGCGTCCATGAGGGTGATCACCTTCGTTGGGGTTTCAAACTTAGTCATGCCCACATCCATGGTCACGCCCCTGAAATGAGACGAACGGCTCAGTGGAAACCCGTGCGTGAGCAGATGAGTCTGACATGGGACTGGAACACGACTGAAAGCAGAGAAGCCAGCAGCACCTACCTGTCTCGTTCTTCCCCCGTCTCGTCCAGGACCCAGGCATAGGCGAACGAGGCCTTACCGGCCTTTTTGGACTCCTGCTCATACTTGTGCATGGTTCGCTTGTTGACATTGCCCAGGAGGTACAGCAGGTGGCCCATCAGAGTGCTCTTGCCTGCGTCCACATGACCTGCACACAGGCACAGCAGCTAATCACTTTCCACAGAACATCACATTTCGAATGTGGCCATGACATCGGGGGGGAGGGGCACCAGTGAGCCATACCAATGACAACCAGGTTGAGCAGCGGCTTCCCGCCCTGGCGCTTCTCCAGCTCCGCCTTCACGTTCAACTGCTGCTTGGCCTTGCCGGGGGTCCTGCTAGGCGTGGGCACAGTGGGCTCCTCGCCCGCCGTTGAGGCCGAGAGGGGTGCTGTTTTAACCGGGGTGTCGGGGGAAGCCAAGGCAGGGCTGTCCTCAGCTGCCAGGACCTTGCTTACCAATGACACCGGGACACCAGTGTCCTCGGGGCTGCGGGGGGGCAGACAAACACAATAGCATCCTCCTTGAAGGTTCATTTTTAAAGAGAGAGCTTTATGAGTTGCTAAAAAATACATCACCCACAGCTAGACCAGCGTCTTAAAAACACTTGTTTTTGTGTTTTTATGACATTTAAAACAAAGAAAAAAAAGCATGGAAAAAAGCTGGCGGCTTCTTTTTTAACACCCACGCATATGAGCAAACTCAGTAGTGCTCGCTGGGCCAATGTGAACCCGAGTGCACCACTATCTACCGAACACATCCTCTGGACTTCAGCACCATCACCTGACACTTGTCACGCAATGCCACCGACCAATGACGGTGAGAAACCCACATTTGGGTGGGAGGGGGGGGAGCGGTGGGAGACACTTCTGGTGGGCCAGTTGAGCATCCAGAAACCTTCAAACGGCTGGCCTCTATCCCTCCCACAGCAGCCATTAAACTGACTCACTGTACCTGCCCCACATAAGCCATCCTCATACTGGGACATGTTCACCGCGAGTCAATCAGGACAGGAGTCTCTTTGCAGTTGTAACCAGGTCAGCATGGTAAAAGCAGACAAGTGGGAGGGATGACTGACAGCAAAGGCTCCGAACAGTGAGCTAACGTCACTCAGGTCCAAGCAGTGGGAACAGCAGCCCTGGCAGTGACTCAGGTTCAGTACTTACTTTGGGACGTCAAAGCCCATGGTTTGCTTTTTGCCGGACACGGTCATGCGGGCCACTTTGGGGAGCACCTCGGCATCCAGCTTACTTCCCAGGGGCTCTCGTGCTCTACCTGACGAGACAGAGGGGGTTACTGATATAGGGATCTGGGCTGCATGTCCTGTCACTGACAGCTCTATGGAAAAAGGCAGTCTGGGCCATTGCTTCAAAGCCAGGCGCCTCAGGGGGGAAGAAGCGCGTCACAGAGAGCCAGTCATAAGGCCACCGTGACTCATAAGTGTCATCTGCATGCTGGCGGGTCACAGGCAGCCCGGCGAGCAAGGGGTTAATGCTGAACGCCCAGCGACAGTTTGCACGCTCTTTGAGGAGGGAGCCCGTCACCAACCTGAAAAAAATGAGTTGCAGACTTTCGTGTTGCAAACCGAATGAAAACAGATGTCCAGACTGTCAGGGCACACCACTCTGGGTGCCTGGCAACCAGCAGGTTTATGCACCACCGGCACAGACCGACACTCTGATGCTTGAAGGACACATGTAGCATGCATCTAAGCGAGGAGCGCTGCACAACACCAGGAGACTAAAAACAGCCTCATCATCCAAAATGCCAGCATTAAGTCAGTACCAGTGACATAAGGGGAAGTGGTTCAGATGAAAACAGCCCGAATGCTGTGAGTGAAACCGAGGGGCTCATTTAGAGAGTAACATCTACACTTCCACATCCTCGCACAGGTATGACTCAGCCACCTGTGTAAACAGTGCCGTGTTCTGCTCTGCTCCGCTCCACAGCGATATGATTCACAACAGGAAATGACCTCGGGGCCCGGGAAGCCCTGCACAGAGCGTCACGCAGCTCTACGGCGACGGCGGTAGCTTAGATTTGCTGAATCACGACGAGTCGGCAATAGCAGCGACCCGCCAGCAGGAAGCAGAGTGGTTAAAGGCACCAATTTAGAGAAAGAAGCACAAATTCTGGGAGGGGTCCTGCTCTTGCGAAACTGACTTGGTTAGATCTAAACATCCGTAATGTCTTCATAAAACCTTTAACTAACTAAACATTTTTTAAAAATAGTAACAGAAAACTACAATGGAATAGTAATAGAAAACTACTAATGTCTCAACTTGAGAACCTTATTACCTATAAAGATGTACAACTCTGAAATACAGATGTATATAAATATAAACAAATGTGTTGTGTGACGCTTTTACCAGAAGGTGTCACTGTACTCAGTAAGAGTGAGGCTCTTACACAGATGCACCAATACCACCACCAGCCAACAGAGGAGCAACTCCCAGACAAAAGAGGATCATTTTACAGCCTAGAAACACATGCCCTGTGCTTTCCAAACACGCCAGAGGAGAGTCAGACACGAAGCGAGCCAGGCCGGCTCGGGCTGGCGTGTCTCCATCCCAAGGAAAGGAGGGAGGCTGTGAAAGTGATCGCGCAGTGAAACGAGCTAGCAGAGGCGTAGCCCAGTGCCGCCCAGCTCTGCCTTGTCATGGTCTGGCATGACTGCAAGGGCAGCTGCTGGTTTCAGTTCACTGTGCCACTCGAAGGCAGGGACTGCACTCCAGGCCAACATGCTCCGAGCTGGGCTTACCACCTCTGCCAATCTGCTTGATTTTTTTTTTAATGCAAGCAGTAAAATTAGTAAAGTTTCAGTATCAAAATACTTTCTGGAGACACAGGAACTTCATAGGATGGAAAAAAGTATGACAACTGGTTTCTATTTCAGCCATTTACAGTTTTCCAGTTATTCTGATTCATTTATATTAATGGCTTTAACACAGTGTTTCCCAACCCAGTGCTCTGGACCCACAGACAGTCCATGTTTTTGCTCCCTCCCAGCTCTCTACTGGGTGTCCCTGAGAACTGATGAGAGAAACACTGTTTTAACAAATATTGTCCACATTGCAGATAGGAATGGGGCCTGTTTCTGATGCAGGGAAAAAACGCAGGGAAACATCCTAGCAGTGAGTCGGCTGCAGAAGCACGCTGCTGCACCAAGCAGATGGAGAAGGACATTGGAAAATGTCCTTCAGCTCAGGGGAAGCAAGCAAAGAAAGTGACAGACACCTTCCCACCCACCTGCACTAAGGAGGCACCATTACTACCAGGTAATTCAGCAGAGGGCCACAAATGGCCTTTGCAGAATGACAAGAAGGAAGGCCATGGAGTTCAGGGTCAGCACACAAACTGTGATCGCACACTGCTGATTCCTCAATACTAAATAATTCATCTAAATAATTCAGAAAAACATTTTATTTGCAAATGTTTCGTTTTTTAAAATTATGAAATTGTTTACTCATGATGAAGAACAGAACATGTAATCACGTAATGAAATTAAAGACCTTATCTGCTAATGAAATCAGATGTCCATTAATTTACAGATATAATTTACAGATATAATTTTTAACTACTGGGCCAAATATCTCTGATGCACCTGTACATTCCCTGGCAATGCGGTCATGATTTTTAAGTCATCTGTCCATAAAAGTTAAATGGGCACTGAAACATAAGATCAGGAGTGAGATGATATACACTGTTCCTCAACAGTTCTCCTCTCACATAAGCCCTGAGCTCCATCACACTCTCAGTCTCCCATTTTACACGTGGGCCATGATGACATAATTCAAATAAGCAACAGCTTGACCGCAGCCAATGGGACAGAATACAGCGCCCCATGTTATGAGAGCATGTATTATGTTGAACTGCAGTGCTAATTAATGCAGTCAATCATGACCAATCATTTGCACCATCTCCCTCCTCACCAGCACTGTCATATAGACCAGTGCCGCTGCCTACACAGCCAACCCAATCAGTAGCACCACCTTTATCAATCACCACCCTTCCTGCCACCTTTGCCACCATCATCATCATCATCATCATCATCTTTAACATCAGCACCAGACACTGGTAATTTCCACATGACATGGTAGCCAAGGGGAGTTTTTCTGGGGATGTTTCCACAGAAAAAAAATTTTTTTAAAAAAAATCAAATAACCTAGAAGGCTGAAGCCAAAGCAGAAGGGGTGTGATGATGATGTGCCCTTGGGGCATCCCCACACCACCTCAGTACTACTCTGTGCTGGTCACCAGAAGCTTCTGTACCATCTGCTGCCCACCAGGTCTCCATCGCCAAACCACAAGACTCCCAGAGGCTACCACAGAAGGCCAGGAACTTCATTTCATAACGACAAGAAGTGAAGTGATGAGCCCATTTAGAAAAGCAATCACTTTTGTACCACAAACACCTGACATCACTATGACAGATGCTTCCACCATTCCCAGCCTACGTGTGCGACGGGCATTTCCGACCTACGGGGAACTCGCTTTCACTTCTGCGCATTGTCTCAGGACACATGGTATCTCCCAGCTCCCCGGTTCCCCTTCCTTGTCCTTTCTTGTGCCCCCCCCCCACCCCCACCCACCCACGTGAGCATATGACAGGGCACCGGCTGTTAAACACATGTTATTTGCGTAAAACAGGAACAAGAATAACCCGCCACGATAACAAACCAACACTTCCATTCTTAAAACTCCAAATATAACTGTGCCACAAAAGAACGGAACACTTTCACTCATTTTTTTCAGATAAATTTAGGAACTGTCATTCCAGAATTAAAACACATTCGATTCTGATACCTAACCATTTCTAACTTTGAGAAATAAAGCAGCCTTGTGAACTTCCAAACCGCGAGCTCACCACATCCCACCTTACTGGCCATACTGGGACCCCCCCATACCCAGCACCAAGCTGCAGCAGAGGGCGCTACTGAAGGATTTGGATGTCACAAGCAAAATTACCATCCCCACTCAGACCAGAAGAGCCTAATCTGGATCTTAGTGACAAGTGCTCTTGAAACGTCCCAACTCTTGATACTTCAGCTGCTGAGCAGTTACACATTTCAGTTACTGCTTACGGGTCACCAAGCAGAGACCTCCACGAAGAGCAGTGAGACAGGACCCACGTGAGCAGGCCTGCAGAGAGCATGTTCCACGTTTCCATCCACTCCATTGTTCAGGGTCACGCCGCCTCTTACCTGCACAGCTCAGGCCCATGTCAGCAATGATGGGGCGACATTCCACACAAGGGTACCAAAAAGGCTTCCTAACCACTTGCAACAAACCATAGGTCACTAATGGGCACCTATAGATTAGTCAGATGATGAACGGGATTTTTATAATTGTCCTTTCTTCACTTGCAATCTGGATGCTAAGCTTTACGCAGCATTGTCCTTCAAAGGACACGTCATTCTCATGCTATGTTAGCATGAGGAGGTCATGACTAATCAATCAGTGATGTGATTTGGCACCCAGGCCAGCAGAGCATGAAGTACAGCACTCAGGTCAGTGACAACGCAGTCTGTGGCACACTGCACCTGGAAAACCTGAGAGTTCTGGTGAAAACGCAAGGGAAGAGCAAGCGATGGTTCAAACTGTCAAATGGATAAACAATGATTCCACACCAACTTAATACACATCAAACATGAGGCCTGAGTTTCAGCCTGTTTTCTTATCTGTGTATATCACATTTCTTAATCGTTTGTCACACTGGTACGATTAAATATATAAAATAAAATTTAAAACAAAGCCTCTACAAAACACTAACTGCTAGTATTAATAACCCATTACTAGTTTTTAAAATCAAATAGCCATCCCATCACTGGTCCCTAGTTATTTTTAGTAATTACAATTTAGAATTTGGTGATCAGTGGTCATTGTTGACACACAGTGCACAACAACGAAATGTGTCCTCCACATTTAACCCATATGTGACATCGTGACATAGCAGGGGGCAGCTAATTCAGCACCCGGGGAGCAGTACCTGGCTCAAGGTACCTCAGTGGTGGCTTGCTGGTCGGGGACAGCAATCTTTCAATCACAAGTGCGCTTCCCTATCCATTAAGCCACCACTGCCCAACTGCAACATGAATGTTTTTCTTAATACTGCACTGCCAGCAGAACCTACAGCTCTCAACAAGGTTTCGTTTTTATAGTTTTGTTAATTAAATGCTAGTTCTAGCCTACCCAGGAAATTAACTGGCAATTATAAGGGCAGAGGTATTAAGCAGATGATGATTAACGCATTAAAGTGACACTGATTCCTTGTCAAAGTGCCCCAAAGCCGCACCCAGTAGAACTTGCTGGACAGCAGATGATTCCTTTTCATATATGCAAAGTCCTTCACTTTCATCAGCTGTGTATTTTTGCAACATACTTCACTGCAGGAATCTACAAAATTAGCGTGCCGTAGAAAGCGAACAGGCACTGCTCAGCTATAAAGGGTGCACTATTAAAGTAAGACTTAATAATTGAGAAAAAAACAAGGGAATGTAGACAAAATAAACAAAAACTGATATCCAAGTTCAGCTACGCCTTGGCAGAGAATGCAATCTGATATTTTTCTGCTTGCTCAGGATAATTCTTTCATTGAGAAAGCTGTTGATTAAGTTATATGCATGGGATTGTTTATTCTCTGGGTATCAAATTAAAGAATTGCTCATTTTTAATAAGTATCAGTAAACCATCTAAAGGTCAACAGGGTCAGATTTTCAGGGACAGTAAACAATGTCACAGAAATCCATATATCATGCCTGCAGGCACCAGCACTGATAGCAAAGGTGGTGCTTGGTAGTGCCATGTGCAGCAGAGGTAGATGTGGGTCCATGTGTCGTTAAATGCATGTGCAGGGGGATCACAGATACTTTGGGCAGCCCAGAGGCTATGAGGGAGCAGTGGGAACCAGGAGAGATTTGAAAGGATCTTCCCAAAGGTATGCAGGTGATATGCAGGTGAGCCACAAGTCAACAGAATTTTGCCCAGCTTGCAAAAAAAGTCCCCTAAAAGGCAAAATGTCTACAAGTGCAGGCTTTAGAAGAGAGAGGAAATCACATTAACCAGGATCTGACCTCCCCTCTTGTCATAGAAGCATTTTTGCTTTATCGGGAGTAAATTAGATGACATAATCCCATCATGCACTCCACTTGTCCATCAATGAGCATGCCTGTGCCCCATTGGGGCCTACAGGGCTGTGGAGTGGAGTTGTGTTATCAGGATACGTTTCACGGTTTCTCTTCCACATTACACGTCAGTTTTCAAACACAGATAACCCCAATGGCACATGAAATAACTCATTGAAAGGTACAACATGGAACTTAGAACAATGTCTACTTAAATGTACTCAGAGATTAAAGTGACTATGGCTTTTCTTCTTCAATTTTGTCTGCTCCAGGCAAGGTTCAACACCAAATGGCCTTAAACCTCATGCCTCTATAATGGCTCAACCGTGACGCATGCGTCAGTGGAGCATCGTGGAGTGCGAGCTCAGACACGGCACAGGCACGGCCTGGACGCGGCCGCCCCAGTTAGGAGCACGCCCGCTAGGTAAACAGTGCAAGGTGCATTCTGTAAACAGACCAACGCACCTCCAGCTTTTGCCGGGCTGGAGGCTTAAGCATAGCCACAGGGAGACGAACACAGTGCACGTCATTTTGCATTCAACATGAGGTCATCGTGTATGCATACAAGCATTCACTGAGACTGCAGTGGCTGTTAATCCAGCAAACTGCACCTATGTGCACCTGACCTCATTAACTGGTACTTTCGCCTTTTCATTATAACCCTTTGGATCCATTTCCCCAGGCCGAACCAGACAGGAAGGTGTAACACCACGCTGACCAATCATGGTACAGCCTTCCCTGCCCTGACACACCGCAGGTGGCTTTGTTAGCCTCCCTAGCTTGCTCGTAGCTGCCAGATGCGCGGAGCTGAGACATCCTGCCACAATGGGCTGCCTTGCCCCTTATCAACGCATCACACCTTACGGCACCGTTTACCTTTTCACCTGAACAGGAAGCTGCAGGAGCGCCGAGTGGTGGGAACCTCAAGCCACCGGGGGTCAGTCCACACCGTAACCACCGCAACTGTCTCTGGGGGCACTTCTCAGACACACGCCAACAAGAGGCACCTCATTGACAGAGGGAGGCTGCTGAAGACTACAGCACCGGCAGACCCTAGAATGAGCCCAAGAGTTTAGAACCCAAGATGTGCCTCACATGGTCCCTGCACAGACCACATATTATCCATGCATATTGAGGGGCGTACCCTGCATAGGAAATAATCCCCAGAGAACAGCAGTCAATAAGGCTCTTGAGAAACACCGGGCACACTGCCCTGATTGGACAGTGCCATCCAGAGAATTAGATTCATATTCAACCACATTTACTCAGGAGGTTTTGACTTTGACCAACATTATTAATCTCATGATTGCATTAAACAAACGACAAATTAGCCTTGACTGATCAAATTCACCACATGATATATGTTCAATTTTGACTGCTGGATAGTATTTGTAATATGTGGTAACACTTAATTATCAAGTATTAATAAATTGTTACTAATCATTTGAAAATACATCAATGAACAAAAAAGATTCATTTACAATTAAATTTAGAAATGTATTTCAATGATCTCATCCATCTCATGAAGTATTTACTAAAAAGCTTGTAAATAGCCATTTTTTTAACTCATTTTTGAGTATGCTTACTAACCCATTGTTTTATATTTGCAAGCCATCCCAGAAGAGTAGAGCTGTTTTGTAAATACCAGAGGCAAGATATTATAATACATTTCAAAATGTGTTTATGAAGATATCCTTCTATTGATATATTATCAAATGGTTAGCAACAGTTTATTAGTTGTTAAGGAGCAAATATTAAAAAGTGTTACCTAAGACTTTTGAAGTAGTTTGGGCACACTTTTTGTGTAATTAATAATTCCACTTTCACTGGGTTGTCGGGGGGGGGGGGGGGGGGGGGGGGGGGGGGGGGGGGGGGGGGGGGGGGGGGG
>JAODKC010000043.1:9006273-9057241 GCA_026777985.1 Mormyrops attenuatus
ATTAGCACACACCCCCCACCCCCGACCCCCAAAGAGCACCCCCCACCTGCTGTGGATCCTAACACTTAAAATTTTATCTGTAAATACGACTGCAGGGTAGGGCTGGGCGATTTCATACCAATATTATATCACCTATATGCAATAATCATCAGGGCTTCAGATGACAGGCAAAGCATTTGGCTGGATGCCAGTTTTTTGGTACTATACGGACATTTACTTACACCCACAATTTGTTAAGCAGATTAGTAGTACGGATAAAAATATGAATGAGATGTCTTTTGTAACACCCAGAATTTAGTAATCTGTATGAACTTGGTGTATCTTTATGTTTATTAAATTCGGTTAGCAGACCACACCACATAATACTGTTTTGGTATACTATGGTTTGGTATACTTCAGTGTGATATGCACTGCAGCAGAGCACACCACATAATACTGTTCTGGTATACTATGCTTTGGTATACTCCAGTGCGATATGCACTGTAGCAGAACATACCACATTATACTGTTCTGGTATACTATGCTTTGGTATACTCCAGTGCGATATGCACTGTAGCAGAGCATACCACATTATACTGTTCTGGTATACTATGCTTTGGTATACTCCAGTGCAATATGCACTGTAGCGGAGCACCTCACATTATACTGTTCTGGTATACTATGGTTTGGTATACTCCAGTGCGATATGCAGTAGCGGGACACACCATATAATACTGTTTTGGTATGTATGGTTTGGTATACTTCAGTGCGCCATGTGATATGCACTGAAGCGGTGGTGAAGAATGGAACAGCTCAGCAGCCATGACATCTTTTAAAAGAGGAGATCTTGTGGACAAACCAGGTAAAAAGTCTTCAGTAGTGTGGTGGTACTTTTTACAGTTTAAAGTCTGACATTTATGAAACCTAAGGATATGCTGACTTCATACTGACTACTAACTTTTGGGCAGCATAAAATGCCTCATTAATATTTTAGATGCACTACTAATCTGCTTAACAAATTGTGAGCATAAATAAATGTCCGAAAAGCACAGAAAAGCTGGCGTCCGGCCAAATGTTTCGCCTGTCATCTGAAGCCCTGGTGATTACTGCACATACACAATATAATATCGATATATCGCTCAGCCCTACTGCAGGGAAAATGTTTGTTTAGAGTGAATATCTAACAATGGCTCCTACTATAAGTTCAAGCCTAGGGACAGATGGAGGAGGGGTGGGGGCACGTACAGGGGGTACATGGTGCATTGTGGGCTGGACAGGGGTAAAAACACAACCACTCAAACTGACCTTCCTTTAAGAATAACACCAGAAAGTAGTCCAACGAGCGAGTGAGAGCGACAGAAAGAGAGAGAGAGAGAACGCAATCCTGCATTAGTCACAGTCCGGCACTCAGAGGCCTGACGTCACAGTGTTTTTGCCATAAGAGAAAAAAAATGAGGTCACTGAGAAGCAGAGGGTGGTTAGGAGGGGGATTCTACCACCTTCATGTGGGCTGGTGTACCCCCCCCCTCCCCAACACACCCTGCCAGCACAAAGGCCAAGCACACTGCCTCAGTGTTTACATTCAGAGTCAGCATCTCAATGAGGCACAAGGCATCTAAAGAACAATAACACCAAACTGCATGCCAACAAAAATCCCCATCCTACCACTGAAGATGTAAAGAATACCAAGCTTATGAGGTCTTAAAATTATTACTTTATTCTCCAAAAAAGACTATGTCCATGGTTACATTTTCTATTTAAAATGTCAGATTAAAAGAAAAAAAAAAAGTCGTAAAAAAAAAAGGTACAAAAATTATAGGTGAGAAACTAAAACATTCAAGCACAACGTTAGCGGGCCTGCGTGTGGGGGAGAGATGTCAAAGCTGGCACCGTGAGAAAGTTCAGAGCACGCCTGGCTGTGCACTCCTGCCACACAGTGAGGGGCCACTTCAGAACGGTCTGCTAAGGTCTGCTACCTGTGGGCTGTGAAGGGGTGCAAAGCCGGCAATGCATGAGAAGGGAGAGGCAGACGATCGCACACGGGGGCTCAGTGCCACCTTACACAAAAGGTTCCAGGTGGCTCCGAACTGGTGACGCTGCTCTCACGGCGGTAAACCTACTGCTAGTCCTGCAGCAGGCCGCACACCTGCAAGCTGCGTGCCCTTTCACATCGACCGCGTGAACCCCAAGGAGCCTCCCACAAGCAGTGGGCGCCTCCGGAAAAACCGAAAGATTCTCAGCCTCCCACTCGCCACGGCCATGGTGGGCCGCTGATCCTGGGCAACCAGGCCACAGATGGTAAGGGAGAGGGAAGCGGGTGACTCGTCTGTCAGTGCTGTCACAGGGGCTCATCTCTGTAATAAAGCGAAAACCTGAACTCCGACCATCATAGATGCCTGCCCTCTACCAACGTCTACTAAAGAAACAATCTTTTTATCAATTCCAAAAGCAAAAACTGAAAGTGGTGAACCAAATTTACATATAATCATGTTCTAAAACTTAACGGCTTTCACTTAAAAGGAAATTTTGGAGACCTCAAAGTGAGATGAAAGCTTACTCTGAGAGGCTATGAAATGGTACTTAAATAAAGATGGTAGCCACTGAGGTATACATCTTCAGTCTCTGAATGGAACAAGCCAGGGGTCACCCCTCTACTCCCGGGTGAAAGCCTTCTTCTGATTGGCTTTCACAATGTCATCAGGGGAGGGAGACAAAAAGTCAAATGGCTGGATGTTAAAGAGAGGCCCCTGTTCCCTGGTTTTGCCCATCTGCACCTGCCTACTGTACAGGAATGACCTGTGGTTAATGGTCACCCTCTTCTTCAAAGCCCTGCTAGGCAAGTGGAATGAGAGGGCCAGGGCAAACACAGAGGGTTTGCCGAACACTAAGCGATCTAGGTTCGACAGCAAATGAGCCCCAGGCAAGATGGACAATGACTCAGTCTTGGAGACAGCAGTGCTGATGGGAGACTGGATGAGCATGCTTAGATCGACAGTCAAGTCCATACTCCCCACAGGTAGCAGCTGGGGTCCTCGGGCTCCCCCATCACATCCTAAAGAACAGGGCTTGTTCCTGGGCTTCTGTGGAAACACCCCGTCCGCCTCACAGCCCCCTAAGGCTTTCTGAGGCAGGGTGGAGTCCACCTTGGAAGGTGGGGCAGAACTTAAGGTGGAGCTCAGAGCAGAACCCTGGGAAGCAGCACAGGCTCTGTGCTCAGAGGCCAGCTGGGCCAGAGACACAAACCCCGGTGCAGCCAAGCTAGACGACGTAGACATCCCTGTTGCTGCTATTGGATCTCTGCTCGGTAGCAACGCCTGCGGGGCTGACAAACAGGACCCCATGTCTAGTGGGGCCTTTAATAGAGACCCCAAATCAAACCCTGGAGGGGCCTTTGAAAGAGGCCCCAAAGGGAGCCCCAGTGGCAACTTTAAGGAGGGTCCTAGTCCCCGCGGAGTCTCTGAGATAGACACTGAAATGAACCCAGGTGGGCCATCCAAGCCAGACCCTAATGTCAGCCCCAGGGTGCTGCTTGGCTGAGGTGGTGACTGAGAGGTCTTGCTGCTGTGCTCTCGCATGAGCTCTGCCAGCGACATGCTGCCCTCATTGCGGACATGCAGCTGGTGCCGGCCAGAGTCCTGAAGACTGGCAAGCGACAGACCGCCCAGAGACCCGGATAAGGCAGTCAGGCCCACACTGGGGGAGTCCAGGCTCAGCGCGGCCACCCCCCCGAGCACGCGTCCATCCAGCTGACCCAATGGCACTGAACCATCAGCCACAGGCCACCGACTCCAACTGGAAGCACATCCTGAAGACGAACCCTGGGATTCTCTTTGGGAAGCTGTGCTCCGCTGAAGACCTGGCTTCATGTCAGGCTGTGCTAAGAGCTGACTAAGACTATAAATGTCCCCGGAGGGCTGGGCAGGTTTATTGAACGTTTGTTTCTGCTCAAGGGGTTCAGTCCGTAATGAAGAGAATAAGGCGTCTTACCTTACGATAGCCAATGGGGGTCAGTGTGTATTCGGAATGTCACGGGAGGACCAGGAGACAGTCCCAGGTTCAGGGTGGACAGTTCACACCATGGAAAGAGAAGGAAAACAGGCATTTTGTTAAATGTGTTTATGAAACACCATTACATTGATATCAGTGGTTTACTAATCATGCGGAAGATCTAGTAAACTGATGGCAACATTCACGAGTTTGCCATCACTAAAGTCTCACACTGCAGTGGAAGTTCATGTACTGCCCACATTTATCAAACCCACGACAAAAACACAGTGTATGTGTCACATGCAAGCTACAAGAGCGCTTAACATTTCTCACAGCCAGCTGGAGCAGCAAAACACATCTAGCAAGTCAGCTAGCGGGGCGAAGTAGCTATCTGGCACGCAACTATTTCAGTCAGACCTGTTTGCATTTCCCTAAAGCAAACTAACTGGATGGGCAGCTTTCACAAAAAAGACATGTCAAAGCGACAAAACTTTGATATGCTCCAGCCCATTATCATGATATTAAGCATCAGCACTTCACTATGTTGTGCTGACTTGCTTGAGTTGTTAGTTATACATCATTTTTGGCCTGGATGCCAATTACCCAGAAATCTCTATGTAACCAGCTAAGCAAGTTTAAAGAACACTAAACAAGGACCTGTTTAAAATTTAATGCGACAGACTACAACCCTCCTAAGAGGAACAAAGGAACCACATCAACATCCCCTTTGTACTTCTCTATACCTGCCATTCAATAATCACACTCTTTTAAAGGGTTTTTTAATCATAATTGTCCTATGCTCTACAAACATCAGTCAAATGTTCATTATTTTCTTTACTATATTGATCAATATCGAGGAAGAACCTCACAGTCCTAACCTGCCACCACTCTCACAACACCAGCTGTAGGATAAGCAGCACAATACACTTGCATACCTCGGTCAGGCTTGGAAGCAGGAGACGGTGCTTCCGGTTGGTTCCGTGGGATGACAGGGTCTTTTCCTTGATCAGACAGCACCAGGTCAAGGGCACGCTGTGGGTCAAAGTCCACTTTGAGAGCAGCTTGAACGAGGACTGACTCTGGGGTGGAGTCCCCCAGGACCGTGCGCATCTGATCCAGGCACGAGTACAACCTCCCTGGAAAACACACAGAAAACTGCAATGTGCACTCAAAAGACACACACACACACACACACGTACGTCTGCATCATAAAAATGGGTAGAGGGAACTCAAGAAAAATACTCAAACACAGCTTCCCCTTCAGGAAGTAGTTCTTAAACTTTTTTTTTGCAGAGGGCTCCTTTGTAAGCTCAGTGAATCCTGTGGACCCCTCTCAGAATAAAATGAAAATATCCATTTTGGGGAGAAAAGTCACAGGCAAATATTAAGAAAAATAATTAGCATTTGGACAGTTAACCGCTTTTCTCGTTGTGTGGCTGAACGTTGGTTTCATTCTGGGGGTGGACGGGAACCCCATCAAAGTCAAACTGTACCCAACATTTTTAAGAGCAAGAACATACTAGCTTCATTCTTTATTAAAAGGCGTGACACATATTCATGGGGGGGGAAAAAGCTCTCTGACACAGTAAAGATTAATTACAATGACAGCCAGGTTACAAATTAATAAGGCTGAAAAACATCAAATCTATTTACAAGTTTTCATCTGCACTATTTCCCCTCAAACCAAATAGAATTTTAAACCATTCTGATAGGCTGTTCAAGACAACGGATGCATGAAATCATCTTTAACAAACTGAAAAACTGGGCTCCACATTCCCCACACCAAAACTGCACAATTTTTAAATCACAGCCAAAACCAACAGGCTCAACCAGCTGCAACTACAAAAAGCAGATATTGTCTAACCTGAGATCATTAAGACAGTGCAGATAAAGCAGAGAAATATGAGGATTTTACCTAATGCTAGAGAATAAATCTATGCAAGCAGGTAAGTAGTTCAACTGAATGGACACCCTTAGGAACACAAGACACAGCTTATCAGAAGCATAAATGTATTTTTCCCCGCACTGAATGTTATGCAAAGATGCCGCATGACAGTTGAAAAAAGCAAGAAGTAGAGAGCAATAAATCAGAAAACTAAAATGTAATGTTTAAAGTTCAAAGTGTCTTAATGTATAAAGACTGATAATCATTCCGTTTTAGTAGAGCAGATTAATTGCATACTGCTGTCTAGAAAGACAACAACTTGAAGGAAAAAAATATGGAGTTGTAAGTTGTCATACAGAGACAAACTGAAGTCCATGGCAGTGAATCCTCCATAAGGGCCTCTAATGTTGCTCCTACCTTGGTCCAGGGGATTGAGATTGTGACTCAGACTGGGTGACATGGGCGTCTCCTCCTCAGCCTCATACTCTTCTTCCTCTAGGGTTTCCACACAGCTTGCCTGCTTGTCATGCCGAGAGTAGATGAACTGGGCAGCTATGCGATCAACCAGAGAGTATCCTCAGAACAACGCTTGAGACCCAGTAGCAGTTCGGCAAGCATCAGTCAATCTCAACATTACCTACATCTACGCAGACTCCACCACACACAACACTCATCCATCTTCAATTCAAGGACAAAGAAATTAATGACATAAGGCTTTACTTCACAAAATTGGGTTGGTAATAACTTTACAACTAAATGGGAATATACATTTGCTAATTTTATAGCAAAATTCAATATTACTGTACACTGGCTTGCAAGGAATGGTACAAACCTGTAGCCGGTGATATGCAGTAGTCATCGTCCACAGAGTGCCCGTATACATCGTCATCTTCAAAGTCTATGAAATATATACATATGATAGACAAATAGATAGACATCAGTATGATGAGAATGGAGAGTACAATTAAGAAAACATACAGGGAGCTATTGAGTATGATAACTGCAGAACCATTGGCTTTATAGACTTAGCTGGCTACGTATGTGTTTCATAATTCAAACTATAGTTTTAGGGACAAGTTCTTAATAAAGTTGTGGCAGAGCGTCATCTGGTTAGCATATACTGCTTAACCTAGTAGGACATAATCAACTTTGACTAAATAGATATCTAGGAAGCGAGCAACATATGAAGCTAGCATTAGCCAAACGTGTATGAGGCAGTAGTAGTTTATTACTGTATGTAGTATTTTGCTTTACAGTTTTAAATCCAAATGACGGATGAAACAGCACCTCAGTCTGGGCCGTACGGATGAACTGACAGCCTTTCAAAACCGACACGACAGCAGTAAAGTCTGAGTATCATTTTACAGGCCTTTGAAGGCATACTTTAAAAATGCACTCAAAGGCGGTTCAGAGCATCTACCTTCGTCGTAGTTATAAGCGCGGACATTTCTGTGTCGAGACATTTTGAACGTTATTTCTTCTCGGCCCTAGTGTGCTTCAGAAAAACCGAACAGTTGACAGGAGTCTGGTAGCCACCACGAACGCCTCACTCTCCGTCCGCCATGTCGGCTTCCACTTTAAACCGCTCGCGCATGCGCGTATTCCGAAGTCACGTGACACGCTGCTCGCGGCTGGTACATTGCAAAGCGTGGCTCAGCTGCGGGAGGGGATGGGATGGGTAGAGTAGATGGAACGATAGCTAGTGCTCTTAACACAGAACTGACAGGGGACTGTGTGTCTGTGTAACACGATGGCGTGCTGGCTAATTCCATATCCATGATCAGTGTCGCTGTATCAAAGCCTGGGTTACCAACACTCACTCATCTGGCGTGACACTCGCGCTTTCAGGCTCTCACGTAAGAAATCTTATGGCAAATCTTTATTATTCTATTACAAATCTAAAATTAGCTATCTTTAAAGTGTTGTAATAGTTTGCAAACCCTACAGAGTATTTACAAGGTAATAAATAAACATACATGTAAGTGCGTCTGCATGTGTGCAGACTTGTCTCGAATTGAAAACCTTGCTCCAGCCAGCTGACCAAAGTTGGAAACTCAGCAAAACATTTAGACAGGAGTCGCCTTCAGATCGAACTTAAACATTGTCGGATTCATTTCTGTTTGAAGAGAAAACAAATATTCTTTAATTTATTGCAGCAGTATCACATTTCTGACATTAGTTGCAATATCCGAGTAATCCCATTCAGGTCTCCGGTCAGGGTTTCATTAAGACATGTATGATACTCACATAAGTTTTATGAAGACAAATACAAAACTACTCACCATGTGCCCCAAAAAGCTTAGAGTATTTCATCAAGGTATGCTGTATCCAGAAATGAATCCAGTGAATTGTTGGAGATGATGGAGAGTGAGGACGATTCAAATGTCTTACTTGACATCTAAGTTACACAAAACAGGTTGATGTCCCAGTAGTATTCAGTCAGAAGTTAACAGTTCTCTGAACCTCCACACACAGTGATGTTATTTGGATAAAGTCATCTTAATTTAAAAAATGTGTCCAACATAAAGGGATAACTATCCAAGTTGCATACAACAAATTAGTCCATCCATTTTCTGCAACCACTTGTCCTATGCTGGATTATGGGAGTCCCAGAAACTATGGGTACAAGGCAGGGAACAACCCAGCAAGAACCCGTCACTGGGCACACACTATAGAAACCCCAGTTCACCTTAGCATGTTTTGGACTGTGGGGGGAAACTGGAAGAAACTCCACAGGCACAGAGCCCTGGGCCCAGAAGTGCAAGGCAACCGTTGTAATAACTGCACCACCGTGCCACCCTACAAATAAATAACTGACATCATCCAAAGAAAAAAATTATATGCCCTCTCACTCACCTCCAGCGTTAGCCAAGGTTAAGGGTCACAAGTGCACCCACAGTGCTTTCATTTCCTGTACTTCTTTCACCATTTTCAAAATGTGTTAACCACTGAGGGTCATGCGAATGAAACATAAAATTTGCACATATTTCTGAATAACTCATTAATCTTCATGAAAATGCTCCAAATTCACCAAATTGACAAGACTGACATCTGCAGGGCTATCGGGCTTGGTTTCAGTCAGCTTATCTGAAGAGCAAGGTGGCAGATGCATCGCTTTTGCTTTTTCTATGCATTGCTTAAGCTACAGATGACCAAAAAAATCAATCGTGTAACTATTAACTGTCTCATTTCATTTCTACCTTCAACTGTGGGGCTATTTTTCCATGCAACAACTCTTGAGTCTAGCTAGACTGACAAACTTAAGCAGCTTCAACACCCACAGAGCTAAAGAACACTCTGTACATATCTACGTATATATGAATGACTCAGTCTGTCTTGGTTGCATTTTCTGAGATGCTCATTTGATATGGCACCAGAGGATGTATGCTAACTTAATGTATAAGTTTTGGATCTATGAAAAGACATGACAACTGGGTCTCTGACCTCAAAGCAGTAAGGTCAGACACTCTTACATTCATTCAGTGGCACACAATGTTCAGCAAAAACTACAGAATGTAACAATGCATAGCAGTACACAACCATAGTACTTGAATGAGATAAACCTTAGCATTCATCTTATACTGAAAAACATTTACATGGGCAGTTCACAACTGATCAGTCTTTTTCATTTGCCTTATCTCTCTCCAGGCTGGTGAACTGCTCTAGAATTACCTTTTCGTTTCATTGAAATTAAGAGATTTAATTGTAAAGTTATCTCTTTGAATGAGGTCAACACCCACATAATATAACAGTAATTTTAAAATAACAATAATGAAAAATAAGGATAGGGCCTTTTGTTCCCATTTTCTTCTATTGAAGATTGGTCATGCGTTTTGAAAATAGAACCTGATAAAGTGGATGTAAAGGGCAGCATGTTCATATCCCACCTTTGAGGTGAGTGCAGAGTCTTCATGGGCCATGAGCATCCACCAGCTACTTTGCTTTCATCCTGCAGTCCAAAGACATGCAGGTATTCTAACTGCTGGCTGTAAAATGCCCATAGTGGATGTGAGTGGTACCACTACAACCACCCTGCCCCAGGTGGATGATAGATAGATAGATAGAGATAGATAGATAGATAGATAGATAGATAGATAGATAGATAGAACATCTAGTGAATTATTGGAAGTGACAAGAACATTCAAAGCAGTTTTTTTTCAAGAAAACTTTAATTCCAAATATCAGAAAACCAGAGGTTGAAACTTCCACCTATTTGCTAAAATTCTAGTTAAAACGTTGCATATCGGACATTTCCCTTTGGTTTTGCCACTTTGTTCTGATTCATAAAGGAGTGGCGTAAACTACACTATTAAAAAAAACTTCCGAATATTTTCTGAAAAAGCACCACACAAGTAAAATGAATCAGGGAAAGTGATATTGTTCCTCTTATTTAATAGTTCCGGTTGTAGGCAGCTCACGTTACAATCCACGAAACTGTTGTATTTCACCTGACTGTAAGAGAGCACAGACTATGAAAATAAAACGATATTTTTACGTTAAAGATTCGTAGAGTTTATATTGTGATCGAATTAGTACTGGCCTTCATTTACAAAATAGCTCGTCTTGCCAATTGTTTGAAGATTCAACCGTACCACGCTGGCATACAATGTAGTGCGACAGCAAAAACACAAAGCTTTCTGCTAAGATAACAGATCCAGCCCATTTTAAATGTGCATCACTTTAATCGGTTTTTAGAAACCGTATGTAAAAGGCTCAAGTCAGAATAAATTGCGTTCAGGCAGAATTACACTGCGATTACGGACCTTATTAAAACCACGCGGGAAGTAGTTTTTAATTTCCTTTCGCAGAGATAATATGCCACGTAGTAATAGTCTTGATGTGCGACAGTAACGTAGTACCACATTGCACTGGGCTCATAAATTTACATCTTAATGTGACATGTGGGAAACCCACCGGAGCTCGTCTGACAGTACGTCGCCATGTGCGGCTCTAGCGCACGCGAACGCATGTGTAAGTCAGCCAAGTCTCTATTAAGTTTTTAAAGTTTTATTCATTTATGAATACATACGTTTACACACTCCTATCCGGGAAACAATTCGGACTTTTGATTTGCCTATAACGTATTTCATTACAAACAGGTGGATTATAGAGAATTCTGGGGGTAATCCTCTCCGCTTAGAAACAGGTAAGACAACACGTGTCAGTTTTTTCTCCATTTAACGAGAAGTTTCATTTACGAAAAAGATCAAGCCATCTATAAGTCTCCGACCAACATTTAAGCTTCGGAGACATAATTAATACTGTTGTATCGTCTGGAGTTTACTAAGCAAAGTAGGTTTAAACAAACATTTTGCAAAGTGAAACTGATATTACACGTGAGCGTCTATACGATACAAATTAAATATTAACTTTAGAAAGTCCCCATTCACTTCTAGCAACTTTCTAGAAAAGCATGGAGGACATGTTACGCTCCCAAGTATCCACAGCAATAGCAAACCGAAAAATACGGGGGGTAAAAAAAAAAAAGAAAGAAAGAAACCTAGTCAAACCAATCGTTACCACTCCTGCTACATACCCCATTCCTTAATTGTGCATATTCTCCACAGTAACAGTTAGCCCCACCTCAATAAAAAAGAAGTAATGTTAAGTGCTGAGAGTTTAGCGGGGACTGGACCGAAAAACGCGCCTTGCTCGCACCGGGGCAGCAGAATATTGCGCTTGCGTAAAGAAATGGGGCGCCAAATTTAGCGCGGAGGGAGGGCCCTAAAAAGCTTTGTTTGATGGCATCTGTTTACACTCCCTTCACTCTTTAATGTCAACCTGCTCCTTGTCCCGAGATAACTCCAAGTGCTATAGACGAATACTTGCAGCAAGTCACCGCTTTCTCACCTTGATGATGGCTAGGCGGCCAAGGCATAGGTACAGTACGGCATTTTTTGTTTTCCGCATTGCACTTTTAAAAAGATAATTTTATTTATATGATTTTACGCATGCTTATGCAGATTATTTACGTTATTGCTATAGGTTATTATTATTATTTTTTTTTAATAAATGCGCTTTTGCCTGCTACGTGAAGGTGCACCTAACAGCGCGAGGGGAATAGGCTGTTGAAGGAGCGTGAATTATATTTGATTTAATTTTTTTTTTTTTTTTTTGCGCTATGGTTTTGATAGTTCTGTTTTATGGAAATGTCAAAGCGAGCATATGGCAGGTGGGGAAAGTTTTGAAACGGGGCAGCCCAGCGTGCCTCCGGGTCGTTTCATTTATATTTTCATTCATTGCGAGGGGAAGCAGGTAGCGGAGGTCAGGTGACAGGTGGGCATAGGGAGCGCTGCGGCCGGCCGGGATGCGGCAGATGCGGGCAGCTTACGGACTCAGTGCGTGAGGAATTAGCGGCCGTGTGTTTCTTCATACACAACACGCTGTGGTCTATTCTCCACCATGCCAAGCGCTCCTAATTGATTTGAGTGGAAGTTAAACATTTTTAATCTACTTTTTATTGTTCTAACATGGAATCCTTTAGGCAATTATCATTCATAATAATTTATGTTAAATACATTTTGTCATAGTTTTGAATTTTCAGAGAGTGTTTTTAATAGAAAATTACTTTAGATCGCTGTTCTATGGAAATTAGGGGTTACGAGTAACGCATTCGTGGTCCTGCCACGCTTCCGATTCCCTGACTGTTTTAGCTTGAGTTTGGTAAAAGGTGACTTTGTAAGCTTTCGGGCTCGAAGTAATTTAGAGAATAAACTCTCAGTGCAATTTGACTTTCGAGTCAGAGAGTTTGAGATGAGACGACCAGAGTGACTCACCGATGTCAGCTAACCGTATAACGAGAGAACCTGTTTAAAATGTTTTGTTACAAAAAAGAAACTCTCGTTTTTAAATCGTTCATCCAGAAACTAAGTATGAAGTAAAACAACTTATTTTGCATATTAATGCTGTATACGCTATTAATTGGACTTCGCTTAACCGTTTCTGTGCTGGTCCCAAATTTCATCTGCTACAAGTCGGTTTATGTAACTTTAGTTTTATCCTTGTGAGCGCTTTATTTCAGTAATCCGAACCTTCAGGTTTTCGCCGATACATTTATTAGAGTTTATAATCTAATAAAAGTAAAATTAATATTAGTTTGATAGACGTACGTTATTTCCACGTATATTGTCAGTGGGGGGAAATCCTGGTACTTATGCATAACAACCGACTCATTTGGTGAATAATGCATAATCTTATAAATCTGACTGATTTGCACCGACTTTATTTATTGTTTTGGTAATTAACTCATTATTTAAAATATACCTGTTAGTTGAGGAAGGAGAAATAAAGCAAGGTTGTCTAGTTTTCCTTTGTTCAGTAGCAGCAATTGTTCCTAATAATGTTTGTGCCAACAATGTAAGGGTTAAGTTCATATAGGCTTTGTGCACAAAGGGCATTATCTCCTGCTTCAGTGTAGTATTCTCCACGTTTAACTTTGTTTTGAAGTTTGATTGGTGGAGTTCCTGCCAAATGGCTGATTATCTTGTTGTCCAACAATACATGCACAGGTCTGGACACGCAGAAGTCATGAAAAAGTAATTAACATTGCCAATTCTTGTTCACGTATCTGTGGAAACCAAAAACACTAAAACCAGTTTTTCAAAATATGTACCTTACGTCTTACTTTACTCAAACCTGATCCTGCAAGATTTACTGGTTTTGTCAGTAGTAAGTTTTTTTTTTTTGGCGGGGCGGAGGGGGGGGGGCTTATTTTTGTTTTCACAATTCTCATTCCACTTTTTTTTAGGGAACAAGGAAAACTTTCAGCTTCTTGTTTAATGCTTCCATGCTGCTTCTCCCCCTGTTTACAGTGTGTACAGCAGTGAAGAGGAAGATGAAGATGTGGAACTCTATGACCATGACTACGATGGACCGGTGCCAAAGTCAGGGAAACGGCATCTCGGCAAAACCCGGTGGACCCGGGACGAGGTGGGCAAGATCCACCGATCATCCACTGACTTAGTTGACCTGCATGTGTGTATGATCCACTTACATCGCACATGCGACTCGTGTGGTTCCGAGCCATACAAATACAGAGTATGATGATGTGTTGCTATCTACCAGGGTGTAATGATGTCTTAGCTATTCTCTTAGTCAACCTTAGTAATGATGGCTGGTGTTTAGTAACAGTCACTAATTTTTCTTTTGCAGGATGAAAAATTGAAGAAACTCGTTGAGCACCATGGTTCTGAAGACTGGAAAGTTATTGCCAGTTTCCTTCCTGTAAGAACGGCATCTTTCTCAATGATCAGGCACTAGAAGGCTCTTGGCCTCCCTTCAACAATTTTATCTTCCTTTTCGCAGTGACATTATAGATCTTTCTTGTATCTACACTCTATATGTGTCTATAATTGACTCGTAATAACCACCTTGTTAAAGAAATGCCTTGTGTTCTGGAGCAAAGGAGATACTACCAGGCCATGTCATTCATGAGGGTGGTTTTTCAGTCTAACATTTTGTTTAGTCCATTTGCATGTTTCTAAAGCCAGAATTCGAGGTTGATATCCGGACATGTATTTGCCGATTTGCATTTCTTTGTAAAGATTTGAGAGGTGTCATTTATTTGAGGTTTGTGAAGTGTCCCTTTTGGCTTGGGAGAATGGGAATCTGTTTTGATAGTCCATTTTAGAATGACATTGCACCTGTAGGTGATTTCATTTCTTCAAATAGAAGTTTTAATCGAGTTGTAGAATTAGAATAGAAAACTAGAATTGTTTCATTTCTAAATCACGTAAGGATTTCAGGCACCTGCTATTTTCATATGTAGTGTAAGGGAGAAGTCTGGTCGAGCATCAGCTGGCTCTTTTTGGTACCTAAGAATGCGGTCAAGAAACAGCTGTGCGTTTTGAATGTCTTGAATTAGTAAATGGTGGTAAAATTGTGGAGAAATGAGCTTGAATAGTCCCTTTGCCTGAATGGCTCTGTTTTTTCCCCATTTCTGAGCAGAACCGCACGGATGTGCAGTGCCAACATCGCTGGCAGAAAGTGCTGAACCCAGAACTCATCAAAGGCCCGTGGACCAAGGAGGAGGACCAGCGGGTAAGAACCATGTAACTTCCTAAATAATGGATAGATCTCTAGGAAAAATGCTGCGTTGATTTACTCTATGACAGATTACATGAACACCTTTCACATTTAGGTGAAAAGTTGAGCTGAAATGGTGTTTAGATATATTGAGTTATGTACTCATGGACCAATGACGTGTATGCGCGTCCTGCAGGACAAATTATGTTCATTAATAACACTCATCCAAGGTTCTGTGGAACGATTAATTCTAAATGGGGGAGGTCGTCAACACTCCTGTTTGTCATGGACTCTTTTAAATTCAGCATGTTCTGGGTCGTGCAGGTGATCGAACTGGTGCAGAAGTATGGGCCCAAGCGCTGGTCCGTCATTGCCAAGCACTTGAAGGGCCGGATTGGCAAACAGTGTCGGGAGCGTTGGCACAACCACTTAAACCCTGAGGTGAAGAAGACCTCTTGGACTGAGGAGGAGGATCGCATCATCTACCAAGCCCATGAGAAGCTGGGGAACAGATGGGCCGAGATTGCCAAACTACTGCCTGGAAGGTAGCAGGGCCCCTATTACACGCCTGTATATCTGTAAAATCCCCATGCACTATTACGGGATGCGATGTTTGTTTTTAATTCTAACTCTGGGTTTGAGTTCTTAATTCCCCCCAGTGTGAACTCAGCAAAATCTCTCAATGGTGTAATACACGCAGAGTGTGTATGTACCATAGTGGATGGAGTAATATATGCTTTGACGGTTTGGTGGGGATTGCAGAAGGTTAATTTTTCATGAATTCATTTGTCACACAGGACTGATAATGCTATCAAGAACCACTGGAACTCCACCATGCGGCGAAAGGTGGAGCAGGAGGGCTATCTGCAGCCGGCCCCTAAGCCTGGCCCCCCAGCAATGGGCCCGGGGTACTCCAAGTCTAGTCAACTCATGGGCTTCACCCATCCCTCACCCCCCTCCCAGATACCCCCGCCATCACCTGTCAGTGGCGACTTCCCCTACTACCCCGCCTCGGAGACACCCCGGGTACGAGCTGCCTGCACTTCCGTTTGCTCATGTGTCAAGGCTTGAGCATGATAGCTTATTAACTTGTGGCAGAGGTTAGCATTAGGAAGCTAGTTCTTTATGCGTGAGCTACTCTTGTGTAGTTGTCATGCTACACTGTGATACTAGCAAGTAACAGGAATCTCTTAGAAACCCATTCTGCGAGCTGTTCCTGTTGCCCAAACCTGACCTGACCTGGTGGTGCGATCACCTGTTGAGACTTGCTCCGGACTGAAATGCGTTTTCTGCTCTCTGATTTCGTGATCAGGTGCCTTTCCTGCATGTCAACATTCTGAACATCCCAGATCGCAGGGCTGCTGCTATACAGGTAAGTGGTGGTGCTGTGGCTGAATAGCTTATTGCTTGGAGTGTGTAACAAGTGGATGCTAACCTCCTTAAGTGTTGTTTTAAGGCTTGGGGTTATGTAAGGTGAATAGAAACCTCTTTTAAACAAATACGCATTCAATTTATATACCAAGGATTGAACACCGTGGCTATACTGACGGCCAGAGCAGACTCTGTTTGTCTGTGTCTACCTGTACACCTGCATTTTGACTGGCTCCTTCACCTCACCCGTCCACAGAGGTGCTACAATGATGAAGATCCTGAGAAGGAGAAACGGGTGAAGGAGATCGAGTTGCTGCTGAAGTCGACCGAGAATGAACTGAGAGGACAGGCAGCCTTGCCGGTAAGAGTGTTTGGTTTACTGTCTGCGGTATTTCCCAGAGACTTTAATAATGTTTATCATAATGTTTAAAGATGTAAACTTCAGTACTTTAAGAAAACAGTTTTTTAATTTACTGGTTTTTATACCATCTTCTGGTTTTCAGACCAGAGTTTTTAAAACTTTCATTTGAATCGTTTTCCTTAGCAGGCTACATAACTCTAGGTCTTACCAAATGCACATCTAATGAGATCGACCAGCCTCCAGTTTTCCCTCCATTTGCTAGTAGCTTAAATATCCTGACTGCGAGCTGGTTACAGAGCTTATCTTCCAACCTGTTTATGAAGAATCCAATGGTTTCTATACCATCAGTGCAAGGAAACATCTGGGCCTGATTTCACATGCAAACTGCTGAATTGATGCAATCGCCTTATCTTGTGCAAGGCGGACCTGAGTTCCCTTTCTGTGGGTCTCTTCAGGGCCACATGCCCAGCTACCCAGGATGGAACAGGACATTGGCTGATGGGACGGGGCCCCACAGGGAGGGCGTGACCACTTCCTGCCTGGGGGAGCAGCACCCGGCAGCGCCGCCCCCTCCGCTTGACCGTGGCTGTCTGCCGGAGGAGGGTGCGTCCTCAGGCCGGCCACAGCCGGTGCCGACCCTGCCCGACTACATCGTCTCCGTCATTGACTCGGTAAGTGTGCGTACGGCAGAAGAGGCTCTGAAAGAGGGGGTCTGTCGCAGCATCACCCCTGGCCAAAACCCGCCGAGACGGAGTGAAACTGCCCCTGAAAGCTCTACCTCCTCCATCTTTCAGGACCCCAGGGCCTGGGGGCACAGGCCCAAAGCAGGTGGTGTGGGCCAGGCCAGCAGGGCTTCTTCTGGGGCCCTGAACGTACCAGCTGTCAGTCAGGACTCTGGGGGCTGCGTCTCGCCCGAGGGGGGGGGCGGCGACGAGGCTGACAGTGGAATCTTCACACTGTCTGCCTTGGCCTGCTCCTCCCCGGGGTTGTCCCCTGTCAAACACCTGCCCTTCTCACCTTCACAGGTAGCTGAGAGCCAACAATGGCTGAGAATGGGTTCAGAATCAACAGACTAATCAGCACGTAGATTAGCGTCTAATTAGTGTTATTCCTCTTCAGTGCCTTAGGCTCAATCACTGCTGATTTTCTACCTCTTGGATCAGTCGTTCTTGTGTAGGAGTAGGTCTCATATTTAACCTCCATTCACACCTTGGTCTTCTAGATCCTTCTTTGATTCACTGTTGTTCATGAGTTCCCCTTCACCCTTGATGGACAAGCACAAGTTGAGTTTTGTGAAGGTTATATTTCCAACTTCTGGTACATTTTCCAGGTTCTGTATGAAGTGCCAGTAACTGGTAAAGAAGTGTTTGCAGAGATGAAAACCTCAGAATTCAAAATTCGAGCCCTTGAAGACTGATGTTAACGTGAAACTAGGGCCAAATCCTACATCAAACTCAACTTGTGCTCAAGAATCAATACGTGGCATTTCACTGTGAAAACTCAAATGATTTTTTTGTGTGTGCATTTCAGTCGATATTAACATGCCATTGTATGTTTTGTTTTTCTTGCAGTTTTTTAACACGGTTCCAGAAAATTCGGACATTGATCTTCCACCATTAACCTCAACACCTGTTTGCTGCCAGAAGTCTTTGAGTGCAGCTTCTCTCCATCGTGACCATGCGCTCAAGCCTCAAAAAGAAAACGACATGTGAGTCCCATCTCCTCCTCGAGCATGTCAGCATCACCGTGACAGGACTGTCGGTATCACTGTGCTTTGCTTTTTCGTAGTTTCCGAACCCCTAACCTCCGGCGATCGATCATGGAGACCTCCCCTCGAACACCCACACCTTTCCGGACCTCTCTGGCTCTTCAGGAGATCAAATACGGTCCGTTAAAGATGTTGGTGAGTCAACAGCATTCGACACTTTATTTTTTTTACTCTGAGAAAATGCAGTGATCTCGTAAAATCATCTGAACCCACATGACACTTAATGTTTCCGAAGAGTAATGTGACTCTCCGTGGCCACGCGCCCAGTTTCCTGTTATGATGCCTTTCTGATCCTGGAAAATACGGGTGTTTTCCAGCCACACAGTCCCATGCAGCCCGACCTGGCTGAGGTGATCAAGCAGGAGCCCCTGGAGGATGAAGCATCTCCAGGGATCGAGCTGGATGACCAACCATCCTTGAAGAAGATCAAACAAGAGGTACTTTCCATTACCGAAGCCTCGATGCGCTGAGCAGCCTCAGGTGGTGTGTAGGGTTCAATAGCTGTGTGTGGGTTGACCTGCGCTCCATGCTTGTGCAGGTGTTACCTAACTGGATGTGTGTGGGTTAACCCATCCTCGATGTGCTCGCAGGTTGACATTGCCTGTGAGCGGAGCTGCCTCCAGTGGGAGGGGGAGTCTCTCCAAACCCAGCTGTTTCCCCCGAGCAGCTCCCTGGACAACATGCCTGTGAGTGTTCTCCTATGTCCACAAGAAGCCAGCACGCCTCCCTCACACCAGCTCGACCTTGATCGTTGAGAGACAGGAATGGACAGCTTTCAATAGCATCTTGCTACACGCTGGCTCTCCCTAAACAGCTACTGTGTACACTGAGTCCTTCCAAAGGATTTACTCGCAGCTATAAAAAGTCTCAGCCACATTGCATGGGAACGTGGAGGATCTGCTGTGGACCCAACAATATCTCTGGCATTAATGCTGTTTTATTTTGTGTTTCTCCCTCCTAGGACCTCCTTACCAGCTCAGTGTTAATGGTGCCAGGATCTGAAAAGGATGAAGACGGCCACGTTAAAGTGTACCACGTTCCACGAAGGCCCATAGGGAGTCCCATACAGGTAATGGGCGGGGTTTGTGGGTTTTGTGGCCTTTGTGGGCTTTGTCACTGCATCTGGCTTTTCCTTAGTGATCAGGAAGTGAAAAGATATCAACACACAATCTGTATAACAGTTGGAATTAGTGATACCGATTAGAGAGCAGCTGTAAAGGTCTGGATTTTGAAGGTCTTTGCTAATGTAGGACTGACCATGTGGTTTGTAGAAAATGTAACACTGGGGCAAAAAGTGATTATTCTGATAAAATATAAAGGCTTATCTTGTAACTTGAGGTTTGTTGACATCAAACAGCTTCTGTGACAATTTCACTTGTAAACCTGGTGCGTTGAATGTAACTACATAGTTGTGAGCATGCGAGAGAGCAGTGATGCTGGTACACAGCTACGTAGCAGCTCTGCTACTGCACAGCTATATAGCTAAATAACCTCCAGTGTAAGTAAAACTTCACTTAAATAAACAAATTAACCTTCAGACCTTTGAGCTTGGTGTTGTCCATAGCTATGGTTATTTTTTTGCGAATGTTCTCCATTGAAAACTTGATGCTGAAATCTCTCCCTTTCTCTGCCTTTTGATGGTGATAGATGAATGCATGGGAAGCAGTGGCTTGTGGGAAGACCGAGGATCACCTGCTGGTGCCAGAACCAAGCCACAAGTACATTAACACTTTCTCTACCAGGACGCTGGTCATGTGACAGCCTCAGGCGTAATGATAGAAACCAAGGAAAACACTTCAAGTTGATTGTAAAACATCAACTCTCCCCTGCATGAAGCTGGTGGAGATGCAGCACAGAACCTATTTGTTGTGGTACAACAGTTGGGAGGTGTCATTATGCACACACTTGTTGGATTTCAACAAACCAAAGATGTTTCAATGATGTATGATAATGATGTTTTTCTCTTTTTTTTGTGAAATGGAACACATGCCTAAACTCCCTAGGTAAACTTAATAACTGTCAAATGTATTTTTTATTGATATTAATATAAAGAACAACAAGAATAATTTATTTTCCATGAGGTAGTTTTTCTGCTATTGGCAAAACAAGCAGTGTTTCTCTCCAGTATTGGGTCTTTCTGACTCACACGTTTGCGACAAACAGACAAACAGTATGTGTCTCAAAGCATTATTACATACCAAATTAGTTCAAGGGAAATGTTTAAAAAGTATAACATTTCTTCTGGCGTATTTTGACTACTTGGTTTTAAAACTACTATTGTGTGTCTTTCAGTTTTGTCTTTTGTTTAGTTCAGCTGTGTTTTGATTGCCAGCTTGCCCGTAAATGATACTGTATGGAAAAAATTCTCTTTTGAACAAATGTACATTTTTGTTTTGTTTTGTTTTGTTTTGTTTTGTAGTACAGTGAATGCTAAAGGACCTGGATGTTGTTGCTGCTAAGGTTGGCATGTTTTAACTAAAGAACAGGCAGTGCACTAGCATGAGAGAATTATTTTTTCACTGTATACATGCTACAGTACAGTATCACTAGGTCTGGGGAAAACCTTGTTTTCAAGATGTTTTTATAGTGTTGATCTGTTTTTTTTTTACGTTTATGACATCTGCTTAATGCAAAGTCAGCTGTAGCAAAGTTTCTGTGACACATTCTTAGCTTACAAAAATGTATTATTTGGTCGCCTTTTTTTTTACTATTATTTTGCAAAACTCTCACAATTCTGTTTTTATAAAAAATATTTGTTTACTGCCCTGTAAATAAAGGTGTGTTTTTTTCCAGCTGTTTTGCGTTTTTTAAAAAAAATAAAAAAATAAAAAATCAAGTATTTTAATCTGGCCAAAGATTCAGTGAGAGCATTCAGAGCTGTGGTCACTGAAAGGTGATTTAGGCTCACAACAACATTTTTTACTTTTTTTTTAAATTCTGTAGCGACCTGCTACAAGGTGACCTTTATGTCAGCATGTAGATGACCTCAAACCCCAAGCTGTGGATAGGGGTGCCATCAGTCATGTTCTTCTGAGCAGGACTGATACATTATGGGCCAAAAATGTTCATGTTTATGATGATTTTAAAAACAGAAATAGCCCAAATTTTCTATCTCCAGTGGTCAGTCTTGCCATGCCTTTCACACTTTTCCTCTATAGCTCAGTCCATATTCATATATATATATATATATATATATGAAAGGTGTTATTTTGGTGGAACTTGTGATATAGAATGAGTACGATGCCAGGATTATGTACTGTATGGAATTAACATGACCTATAGTGTTTGGTATGGTGGGGTATTTCCATTGTTTTCACACGACAAAACAAGTGCTTTCGGGGTTATGGGGGCAGGCAAGAGCATCTGTCACACACACACCCACCCACACCTGTCAGGGAGATCTGTCTTTATGACTTCCTCACTTTCTCTTCATTCCCCAGAGTACTGGTCCCACTAAACCTGGCTATTGTGACAAATATGAGGTCCAGCTTAGTCTCTTGAGGGAGCACACTTCCTTGAAGAGCACCAGCAGTGGGCACGCAGGTCTATATTTAAGACTCCATGTTTTCACATCCCCATTGGCCACCTGCCCCTCTGCTTTGCTCCCAGAATCCCTTGCTCCACTGGGCAAGAAAGCCACACAGTGGGATGCTGCTCAGCCTGCTTACTCACCGAAAAGGCTTCACAGGCTGGCTAATATGGCCTAATCGGCTCACCGTCAACAAGAAAAGTAAGGCACCATATATGCTCTATTCATAATGCTAGTATGGCCCTGCATAATCATATATTTGGCAAGATGCTGGCTACTTTACTTTCTAGGCGCAAAATAAAATATAATAGATTAATATAGGCCAATGTAAATCACCAATGGTATCCAAGACTGGCTGAAAGAGGTGGATGATGACTCAGGTGAGTTTTTAAAGCAGAGCAAAGAGTCACTTGGTGTTCTCGAATTTTCGTTCAACCCGTATCCCATTGTCTGGGGTCGGCTTGGTGCGGCACGGCCCTCGTACATCCACAGGATGAGACCCTCGTGAGAAATGCAGCGAGAAGCTGTGCGGCTCCCAGGCCAAGGAGATGGAGGCCCAGGCTCTAAAATAGCCGGTATGCTGCAGCCTTGGCTCCCCAAGCCGCTTTCAGCTCTTCTGATACTGAAAGGAGCAGCTCAGAGGCGAAAACAAGAGCGGCTGCAGTGGCACATCGGCTCCTCCTGTGTCTGGCTGCTTTCAGTCATGCATGTGCTTCACGCAATACTAACCACTGCCCCCCCCTCGCCTGAGGCCTGGGGGGGCAGAGGAGGCTGGGGCCTCTGCTGGAGACGTGTGTGTGTGTGTGTGTGTATGTGTGTTTGTGTAGATTATGTTTATATTACATCGTGGGGACAAAATGTTCCCCACAATGTGATAAAAATGACTGTATTTAGAGAATTAAAAAGTAGTTATTTTGACATTGTGAGGATCACCATTTTTCAGGTCCCCACAAAGATTTGTGGATGCAATCAAAAAACTAAAAATGCCAATAGTCTCATACTTTGTTTGGTTACTTATGGTTAAGGTTAGGGATGGGTAGGGGTTAAGGTCATCATGTTGTGATTAGAGTTTTCCCCATAGAAATGAATGGAGAGTCCCCACAAAGATATAAATACAAACCTGTGTGTGTGTGTGTGTGTGTGTGTGTGTGTGTGTGTGTGTGTGTGTGTGTGTGTTTTTCACAGTGTCAGGTTACGGGGGGTGGGGGGGACGGCCTGCACCTTTTGGTCTCTCAGTGATGGAGGAGAGCCAGTCAGCTCATGAGTGAAAGTTTATATTGACCGTGCCTGTGTGTCTGCTATGGAGTCAGGTTACAAGTGAACCTGCCTCTGTATGTGTCTGTGGTGGTGTGTAGTCTGTGTGTGCTTGCGCATGCATGTCTGCGTGTGTGTGTGTTGCACACATACGTTTATCATTTATGTATGTATGGGTGTGTATAGACCAGGGCATAGAGAGAGACAGACTTTCAGAACAAACTTTCAGAGCAGGATGTCTACTTCCAGCACCCTATATTGGGGACACACACACACGCACACACACCTGCATGTAGGACTGGAACGACAGCTGGCTGAGAGAGTGAGCGGGCAGGAGAGTGGGGGGTGAGGGTGAGGGTGGGGAGGGGAGATGCCCTCACTGCCACACAAACAACACAAACGCTGGATCGCAGGTGTGGCCTCTTGTGTAGACCTATTGTTTCAGAAGCTGACTGCAAAAGCCTTTGTAACCCTCAGACATGCAGCTCATGCAGCGTCCACACATCACTGCCTGCACATATGGCCCAGCATCCCCTCTTCAAACGCACACAAAAAAATCAGTCTCTTTCCATGTGTTCAGTCAGCAAATCCCAATGAAATCAGGATCTTGTTGAAAACAGAGTTAAATGCTGAAACGCTACCAGCTTTGTCGTTTGTTAGCAAAAGCTACCTGGATCAGGTAGCAATACATTTACACAGTACCAGTCAAAAGTGTGAGGACAATTCATTACAATTCATTGACCCAATTCATTCCAAATTCTATCGCTCAATAGGGTTTAGGTCGATTTAAGCTGATTTAGGGGATTGTGGGGGCCAGATGATCTGTCACAGCAATCTATCTATTTCCTTGTTCACAAGATGATACAGTACTTACATAACCTCAAGGTGGGTTTCGGACCATTACCTTGTTGAAAAACAAATGATATTCTGTTGGTGTATCCAGACTTTTGACTAGTACTGTATACGCTGAACCACTTTGGTTTCACTGTAGGAAAAAAAGCATCGAAAGGAAATATGCAGTTGAAAGTCAGAGATGAGTACATTGCTCATATGGTGAGGGGGTTCCCAGACCCCTCCAGTGACAGTGGTCCTGTTTTTCATTCTTACACTAGTGGCCAAAATTGTGGAGACACCTAATGTTTTTGGCATTAAGCCTTAAAAATTACTATTACTATATACTATATAACAAATGTTGCAATATCATACATTGGATGTTTAAATAAGTAATTGCAGCACGAGTTGAATAAAGTTCTGCAATCTCTAACAAAAAATTGTTTCCACAATTTTGGCCACTAGTGTAGCAAACAGCGTGTGAAAAAACCTGCAAAAAAGCTTGAGTGAAGAGTCCAAAACTGCTAGAAATTATTCTCTGCGGCCCCATCCTTGGAGAGGAAACCCCTGTGAGCACAAGGGGAAGGTGTGAGCAGTGCCCGTGCAGAGCCAGAAGCGGTAATGCTGTCCACTGGGCTACTGCACTGCCAAAACAAGGCATGTCGATCAGGGAAAGATGTCCACTACAGCCAGACAGCCATTCAGTGGTCCGACTGTACAAATACCTTTAAAAAAGGGGGTTTTAAGCACTAGGCACCTCTGAATCACAACCCTTGTGTACATCGTGTCCTAAGACTACTTCATAGAAGAGAAAGTAAAGAATATGCTTAGAGACGAGTGTAAAGCCAACTCCCTGCTAACAGTGTCCTATTATTTCTTAGATGGTGCACAGGGAGCTGCAGATATAGATGCAGTCCATGTACTAGCCCATCTCTGCAAGTCAACAGGTACTTTTCCATCCTTTCTTATCTGTCTTAAACGTGCCCTCTGATGCAAGAGTATTTGTTCAGAAATTCGGTTTGTGTGACCTGTCACAATGAATTAATTGCCGGATGTTGCAGAAGTGGCTTTTTTCAGACATACACAACTTGCTTAGATTAATATAGCCTGATTTCCCCATTCCTCCTCCCTCTGTGGTCATACCCTCCCCATCAGCCAGACGCAAAGAGCTGCCCACCCCCCACTCCCCCCACGGCATCAGGTAGGCCCTGTGCGGGATTCTCAGGCTCTGCGCTGTGAGATGTACACAGCTGCTCCTTGTGGCTTTGCAGACCAAAGTCTCAGATACCTCCCCCACCCCCACCTGTGGCTTTTAGTTAGTATTTCACTCTCCCAAGTCATGAGAAAATAAAACATCACATACATTTAAGGTGTGAAAGGAGATCATTAAATAAAATGACTTTGTTCTGCTCCCATGAAAGTTTCCTCATACATGCTGATAGTACAGAAAACATAAAAGTCTGATGATTGTACATTTTGAAACAATGGCCCCCCGTGAAAGATTTATTGTAATTGTTTTGAAGAAATGTAGAATTAACCCAAAGAATATATAAACATTCAAGCCTATAACACATATGAGGTCTTGTTATTACACTTGATACATTTCAAGAAAATTCAGCCCAGTTTTCATTATATTTGGGAGTTTTTTTCCATTGATTAATATTGCAAAGTGTGGCGGGAGACTGCCTGTTTATGAAATTCACAGGGTGGCCACATACAGGTGTGTGTCCTGTCCTTGCCCCAGGCCATAATCATTCCGGCCAACCGAAGTGGGGACGGAAAGCAGGGTGCTGTACCTGCAGCGAGCAGTAGGGGCAGAGTCGGCGAGGGAGGCCGTTAAGATGGCCAGTTGTGGCTCAGGGTAACCAAAGACGACAACAAACTGACTACTGCGGGTGGGATTAGAGCAGGCCCTTCTCCGCAGATAACTGGAGGGGATTGAAGGATTGCAGCTGCGAAAGGGAACATAGACTCCAGCTTATAGCATCACAGGGGAACACACTGGCTTTACAGCCCCATTGCCAAGTGTGACAAGAAGAAGGGACATAAGCGGACAATGTGACAAGGTCAGATAATACAGACAACAGTGAACCCCTCCCAAAAACCGGCCCGCCTGCCACCTTCACAAACAGCAGTCACGCTTACATGTTGAGTACTGACAAATATGATTTTAACAACATGGAATAGGACATTTATTTCGGGACCAGATATCTTTAATTCTATGTTGTTGTCCTTATACAGATCAGTACAATGAGTTAGTAACTACCTGTGCAAACAAAAATCCAAAAAGACACATGTAATGTGTAAACAATATGTACAAAAACGTCAATAACTACGCGCAAAAGTACAGATGTGATAAAGAGTGTGGGGTGCTGTCATGCACGGGGGTTAAATGCGGGGCTCCTTTCAGCCTGATTTCCACATTGGTGAGTGTCAGCTGTGTATCCGCACGTTTAGTCCGTCACCATCCTTGGCGGCTCCCAGTCCCTTTCCCTCCGAGCGCCGCACCGGAGGCCGCGACGGCCCGGCCCAGTCACAGGCAGCTTCCCCCATGCACGCTTCCTGCCCGCGATTCCTGTCTCGCCACAGCGACAGGTGCTTTCCATTAATCAATCCCCTTCGTTGTCGAAATGCACATCCTGCCTTTTCCCTGTAGCCATTGTGAGCAGCTTAAATACTGCATTCTAGAACTTGACAATTGTCAAAATGAAGCAATTGTGCCGCTCATAAAGACATAAAATAAAGGACCAAGTGAGGGTGGATATCATTTTAAATACTTTTAAGCCACAAATTAGATCGATATGAACCAGAGTTAAAAGGGTGGCATAATGCGACACAAAAATACAACCAAACATGACTTACGCAAGTTAAAGAAACACATTTGATCTAATGAATGGCCCCAAGTCGATGTTCCTCCTTTGAAGACATGTGAACATGACATAACTAGACATTACCTCAAGATTACTACTCCAAGTCCATCTAGTTAAACAATAGTAATTATTATATTTGCGCAGTTATGTGTATTTCATTCATAAATGAATACAGTTCCAATGAAACGTGTGTATAGGTCTGGGACAGGGGGAGGTGTGTGGCCCAGTGGGTTATGAGGCTGTGCTTGTGACTGGAAGGTTGCTGGATCCAATCCCATAGTCAGTTGATTGATTTCACAGTCGCCTGAACAAGATCCATATCTCCCCATTACCCCAGAAACTGGGTGACCCTAAATAAAATAAATAAAATGAGTTTTATATCCCTGACTAATATTCTGAATGAAGTACAGAAAATAATAAAAGATGTTTTAATATTTACAAAGTCAATCCAATTCTTTTTGAGGTACTCTAATCTGTCAGATGTGTCTGATCCCAATCGATTAACAGGACAGATTAGACCTAATAGTCTAACAAACGACACAATTATTATTTTTAAACTTGAGAGGGGACCTCGAAAGACCACCCAGCATGTACCCAGCTCCAGAGCTGTGGCTGTAGATGAGTGTATCTGGCAGCGAGACAGGCCCACGCAGAGTGTGGCGAGCAGCCAGGCGACATGCTGCACAGTGCCTCCCTGCCCTGGACCAGACCGCGGCTCCAGCCCGCGAGAGAGAAACAGCAGATCCTCAGTCTCAGTCACGGACCCCCAGCATCACTTGCAGAGGCCATTTAGACAACGTGAATGAGAATTTAGTTTGCCATGGGGCTAGACAAATGCCGGAATGGGGGGGGGGGTTCCAGCGTGGGGGTCGCAGACGGGCACGCGGAGCTGGCAGCGGCCCCTGGGCGAGCGTACGTCACACACAGGGGGGGCTTTGCACACACCAAGCTGGTGGCGTCTGTGGTACAGAGCTTTCCCGCTCCACCGCGGCCCATTGAGCCAGGGAAATAGAGCAGAAGGAAGCAGCCATGAGGGCCTCTTTGTGGGGACGGCGGCAGCCGCGACTCGGCCCGCGGTACGCAGGCACCCGCCCACCCCCCAGTTGCCCCCCCACTCCCGGCCCAGCCTGCCTCGGCCCATTGTTAACCCTAAGTGGTCCTGACACTCAATTCACAGAGACAATTGGGCCCAGTAAGCAGATTTAGGGCGTCGCCATCAGGGGACTGTCACCCACCCCCGCCAGTGCTTCATTCCCTCCCACCCTGTCCCCCCCAGAGCTGCCTTGATTACGTAACTCACCATGAAGTGTGTGGTAACTGTAAATTTCAATCTAAAATATCCCCAATCTCGACAGCCCATGAGCCCAGGAGAATTTGAGCAGATATCCCAGATCAAGCTTGCTGGTCTTCCCCAGGGAGACTGTGAGTGGCCTGGATAGATAGGACAGGTACAATGCAGAAGTGTGTGTGTGGTGGGGGCAAGTTATACCTCTTTATTCCATGCTATTCAAACATTTCATTTGCATGAGTGCTCACTGGGGACACAACCCAGTCCATCAGCCCAAGTGCTTCACTGCCAGATGCCCTTATATTTATCTGTATTAAAAAATACTAACAATGGTTTCCTCTAGTCCCCATGTCTGTGTGTTTGAGAGCAGTGCTTCAAATACAAATTAAGGAATTTAAAGGCCTTTTCCAAGCAATGAGAATGTTTTAAAAATATTTGCCTTGCCGATTTCTAATAAGCTCTGCTCCATGCTGACTAACACTTCTGGTGTCATTGGTGGTTTTTAAGGCGAGTGACCATGCTGCTGCACGGACATCTGGAGGATTAGCATGCCGCTAGCAGACGTGGGCAGATGCTTGAAGGATGAGCATCTCGCTGATGGCGAAGACCTCATAAGCATTAGCTTACTGCTGGCTGACTGCGCAGATGCTTAAGGGATGAGCATGTCCCCAACTGCATAGACCTCATAAGGATTAGCATGCTGTTGGCTGTCTGCGCAGACGATTTTTGGGACAAGTAAGTTCGTAACTGTGTAGGTGCTGCGTCCAGACCGTGCAAAGACAAGCAGACAGCCACATGACTCTGCGGGCAGACCACAGTCCTCTGACACTCTTACAAAACAACCAGGCACATTCTGTTCATTTTTAATTTTATACATCAATATTAAATTTAAAAAATATATTAAAAACCATATTTGTTTACAACTTCTAGGATCTTAGTTCGTTTTTACAACTGACATGATTCTCTGTATCCAGAGACGCACATAAGCTAACTCACTAAACAGGAACATTTGACTCAAGTTATTCTGATTTTTGTGTTACTGAGTATTTTTCTTATACACAAATTCTTATCAGGAGTTATCCACTTAGTCACTTTCAACTCAAAACAAACTTTGTAAGTTTTCCTGTAGTATTTACATTATCATTCAAATGCAAATTCACTGTCACAAGACAATTCAAATGAATACATAACAAATCAGTCAGATACATTAAAGAGGACCATTAATTCCTGGAGTTGTACTGAAAAATACATAAAGCTGTTAATCAGTCCCACTGAAACTGTACTTGCATAATTAAACAAGTTTTGAATATAAAAGTAGTTAATACAATATATATGTGTATATGACATAGCTTACTGTGATTGAAAGTGGCCTTTGAAACAAATGGCCGGGTTAATGAGTACTCTGTCCCAACAGCTCCCTTTGTACGCCATGGGGCTTCTCTCAGCACCAGGCCTATCCAAACAGCAGAGGCTTCCCCCAAGGCATTGCTGCACTCAGAACGACCAGCCGGCTGAGAAGCTACTCTTCATCATCACCTTCTTCCTTCAAACGACGCAAAAACAGAGGTTAGCTGCCTGAAGTGTCAGCTCACAGACACAGCACACGGACACAGATCAGAGACACAGCTCACAGACACAGCACACAGACACAGCTCACGGACACAGCTCACGGACACAGCACACGGACACAGATCAGAGACACAGCTCACGGACACAGCACACGGACACAGCTCACGGACACAGCTCACGGACACAGCTCACGGACACAGCACACGGACACAGATCAGAGACACAGCTCACGGACACAGATCAGAGACACAGCTCACGGACACAGCTCACGGACACAGCACACGGACACAGATCAGAGACACAGCTCACAGACACAGACACAGCGCACAGACACAGCTCACAGACACAGATCAGAGATGGCACACTTAGGAGACAGCAGCTTTTTACCACTAATTAATCAGATGCCCATCTGAATGACAAGCATTTTGAGGCAGTCTGTAGAGGTTTGCAAAGAAATCTGAAACACAGTTTGAATTTTTATAGTTCATATGACAGTTATCAAAAGATAACTTTTTATTATCATATGAAGGGGAGACCGGGAATAACTGTTGAACAGGGTGAGTAATTTTCCCGTATAACACCACTGATGTTTAGCAAACTATTGTTTCCACTGTGTTATTTTTATACATGATACAAAAAGAAAAATGGGAAAAAGTTCAACAATTGTCTCCAGTCTCCCCAACTTACATATTGGGCTCTGATAGGATATAAAGGCATTATGTTGAAATACCCCTGGCAATAACATACATTGTACATAGAATTATTACTCCTGTACTTTTCTTTCAAAAATCAATTTACACTATTTATAAATCAAGTGTCAGGTCTGAAAGAATGATCCGAAACTCTAAATCAGATCCTCAAAGGGCCGGTGTGTATGCATATTTTTGGGACAACCGTTAGGTCAGCTGCTCAAAACGAGTTGTGAGAACTCTTCAGCCGATCAGTCCTTTAAATTAAATCTTTAATTTAATTAGGGAGTTGTACAGGTGGAGACTTGTGTTACTGACTAGCAAATTGACTCAGACTTGAGTCACTTGTGACTCGACTCGGCAAAAATGATGGAAAGACTCGACTTGGACCTGAGGGCAAATGACTCGAGACTTAGACCTGACGTGGACACTATGACTTGAGAAGACTTGAGGTTATAGTCCCCGTCTGGATACCATGACTTTAATTTTACAATTTCATTATATATTAATTCTCTGCTGTCTGCATTTTCATTTGGCTGAATGTAAGGTCTCCTGAGATCGTTTGTTGGAAAGATGCATCACTCCCTGCATACACATGGATGCAAAAACTGTGTGAGGACAGCCGTGACAGAGTGGAGACCCTTTTCAACCTCTCTCTGCTTATGAAGGACTTAACATACAATGTACTGTGGCAGGTTATTGCTGCGGCAAGTTTTATTTGCTAAAGGTAAAAATAGCTGACATAGGTAGGTACTCAAGTTACACGACACACAACTCGACTTGGATCACAAATTTGCTGACTTGTGATTCGACGGCAAAAATGATGGAAAGACTTGGACTCGATTTGGACTTCAGGGCACATGACTTGAGACTTGACTCGGACTTGAAATGTTTTGACTCGACTTGCCAAGGAATGACTTGTTCTCATCACTGGCGAGTTGCAACAAAAACCCACACACACAACGGCCCATTCTGGATAAGATTGTCTTCTCCTGCTCTAAATGGACTGAAGGTTTAAAAGGTGGGGATGAAGTGGAAACGGAGTCAGTGTGGTTCTCCATGTGCGGTCCTACATGTTCTACATACTCACTGCTCAGTCACAGGTTCTCCCAGAGAGCCCTGCTTCAGGGTTTAACCTCCTAGTAATAAACACCCACCTGTTATACCTTCAACTGCATAATGCCTGCGACGTGCACAAATCTGTACAGGCTTTTAAAAATTCCCACTTATTTTCATAACCCTTGCAGATTTGCTTTTGAAGACGATGGCACATAGCCAAAGGATTCAAGAAATCCCTAGTTTTACTGACAGTTGTAGGGCTCTGAAAGAAACTGCAGGGTGGATTGGAAACTGTCTGCTCTTTTCAAATGTATATGTTCACATATTTGTCACTCATTGTCACGGATCGTTCTGTCATCTTGCATCCTTTTCACCTAAGCCAGATTAATAGAATGTAATAAGAGGTAATGCTATTAGGAGTGGTAATTACTTGAGGTCCATTTGTCATTATGTTCCTAGAATGTTCCTTTATGTTAAATAAATAAAATGATGAAATAAAAAAGTATGTGTAATAAACTTTAAACCATGGTAAAGAGCTGTAACTTTACAGCAAAAAATAAAACTCTAACAGACAACATTAGCACCTGCTGGTTGAAAGATAAGAGCCCTCATTAGAGGGACCGTCCAAGCGAGACGCTGGGCTCCTTATCACGCTGACCTCTCAGGCTTTCTGTAGTTTGAAGCAATTGTGACAACACACTGTTCTCTTATATCTGTCTGACAGGTAACCTTTGACCTCCAAGGAAAGCTAACACACCAATAGAGGTAATACTAACTCATTCTTCAGGCATGTCAAACGTCTGACATGGGAGCTTTTCATGTGCTGATGTCTACCACAGCTGTCTGACAGATGAGTAATCTGAAAGGCGTTGAAAGAAATCAGTCAAAAGCTACAGTCTCTGCAAAAATATTTATTATGACAAGGGGACCAGTGGAGACAGCCATGATCCCAAAAACAGCATCAGGTCAGACCAACCGAGGCTCACTGATAGTCACTCAAAGACATTATACTGGACAGTACAAGGTCCTTGGCCACTTACTTCATGCCTCCTTGACCCAGACTGAGAATCAAGCACTACAATCTTCTTTAATTAAGCTCACATACATGTTGGCACTTCAGAACCTTCAGTAACGAGGAAAACACAGATCAGGACAAAAGCTGGACTTCTGAGCAGTGCAGGGTAAAAAATGTAACAGTACTTTTTTAATCTTTTGTACACGGGGACAAATTTAGGTTTAGAGAAAGCCAAAAAGCCCATACTGCCTAGTGCCAATGACAGGTCTGTAACGTTACAGGTGGCCATCTTGCCAAAGCCACCGTGTCCAATTTCCACTCTGCATAGTAGAGTTATCAAATATCTTATCCAGCCAGGCATAGACTTCATTTTCTCTATATGCTCCCATACACACCGGTAAACAGATTCAAGTGCGGTTTAATGAACACCTACTGGAACACGATCGCCAGGCCTGAATACCACTCAGTTCTTGGATCATCACAATGAGTTCCACCTCCTTCACCTGTCAAACCTGCATTCTTAAGACCATCCTGGCACCATCAGAATGAAGTTTAAGGCTGTATTTAAACCGTAAGCTTAAAATTATATGACGTGCGGCGCCCTAGGCCAGTGTGGTACTGCACTACTCAGGGAAGTATGTTCAAGGAGCCTGTCCAAGTGGCATAATGCCAGATGAGTTTTTTTCTCAGCCTGGTATTTGTGCCACCTGACAGCCATAATTAACATTAACCCTGCCCATTCATATTTCTGCTAATAATATGTATTTTTTTTACCTTTCGCCTTTCTCCTGGATCCTAATGGAACTATATGCAAATGGGGAAAGTATATTTTAGTACTCTAACCCTAACCCTAACAATACTGAAATACGGAAAGTTCTTTATGTAGTGCCTGTTTTGACTGGAATGTGCACATTTAAGAACGAATGACTTTATAATGGCACAAATCTTCCATATGAAGAAAATAAGTGGGTCTATAAAAAAATAATTTCACAACAGAATGACTCTTCGATATCGGAAAGTGAATGGGTTTAGAAAAATAACAACAAAGGAACTATTTTAAAAAATGAAGCATTTTAATCAATATTGATTGAAATGTTGGAAATGAGTCAAGAGAATAACTGCCGAAACAGGGTTTCTAGTTTCACTGGCCAAACACCCACCAGGTAAAACACTAATTAAAAACAAATTAATAACAAAAAGTGCTTCAAAACGTGCGGCCCATCCTCCGAAATCCGGACGAGGTTGTTTTGCGAACAGCTGCAGGGTTACATGTCAGCAGTCACAACGACATCAGTCAATCACCTGGGAGCTTGGAGCTGCTGTTTAAAGCTCAGGTTGATGGTGGAGAATGCGGGCAACAACATACACTACTCAGCGTAAAAAAAAATAAAAATACATGAAGCAGTAATGCAGTCGGGGACCTGAGGATGAAATTAACTTTCAGTATGAAGTGTGAGGCATTTTCAGGCAAAAACAAGGGAGACCAAAAGCGCAGTGGTAGAACACTTAAGAGAAAACAAGACAGGGGTTTGCAAGCCTATAGATGAGGTCACTGTTGGCCAAAAATCTCTTCAGTGTAACTGCAATATAAGATCGAACATCAATTTCCTTCATGAGATTTTCATCTCGATCGTCCAGGGAGTTACGAGGCCTTTCCGATGTCCTACTAACAACATTGCACCTTCCATTGCATAAGTATCCTCTATGGCTCCATCACCTTGGCTTCTTCCATACTTATTAAAATAAAACTGGCCAAATAAAACCACAATGCATAAAGGCATGGGGGGGAAGCAGAACTCCACACTTCCCCTTTGAGCGGTGTGGATTACTTGAGTAACAAAACACTGTGAGCTCTGTAATCACACCTCTGAAAGAAAGCTGAAGTGTTTAGTCACTTCCCTAACACAAGAGGTTTTGCAGACACAATACCATGGTCGGTGTGAGTAAAACACCGACCTCTAAAATCATTTCACGACAGCTGACCATAGATGTAATAACGTTTAACAGTGGCCTGTACCTCTAGCACTTGAGATGTTACATATTCTACTGCGGCATGCATGGTGGAGTAGTTAGCATATACAGCTATGCATGAAGGGCAAAGCCTACTTTTAAAGACAAAGGCCTACTTCCCCATGCATGCAGCATGGGTCTGCAGAACAGGGTTGGACTAAAGGGAACAAACTTCCCCTTAGAGGACATATAGGGAGCATGGGAACGTTCTTACTATGTGAAATAGATGTCAGGGTAACATCGACCTTTTGGATTCTTTGTAGAATGAAGAGGTGAAGAGTCGCCTGTCATCCTGCCCACGGATTGCTCAATCAATGAGAGACAAGCTGACTGACATCCTCCAAGGGGATTATGTGTATCATAGACATGGGCTACAGAAAAAAGACACTGTAGAAAGGGAAGGGATAGTAGTCTTTGTGGCAAATCAGCTGGATGGATGAGAGGATGAAGGGATAGGTTGAGCTACGTAGCCTGACACGCAAATGCTAGGTCTGAGAAAACACACACTGATGACAGAGAGAGAGATGGCCCCACTTCACAAAGCAAGCAGTCAAGCAAAACAACTGCAGGTAAAGCACACTAATTAACACTACCCTGACACCACTATACACATTCTGGCTGCTGATGGCCACCCGTATACCCTCTGCTAAAAGGAAAATTTCTGTGTATTTTAAACAGAAATGCTTCACATTCAGTTACTGCAGATCAGAAGATCGCAATATAAAGGCTGAAGGCAACTGGAACATTGGCCTGTATTCAAAGCCTGCTGAAGAAAATTATACTGCCAGGGCAGAAACTAAAGGGGCATGAAGCCATTTATTACCCTGTGTGAAACACAGAGAGAGGCCCTGCACAGACAGATGGATTGTGACTCCTTAACCCCTTACAGGAAGTGACATCACGGCTTTACCCTAGGATCTCAGTTGAACAGGACCCCCCCATAGCATGAAAGGCCCAGCTCCGTGTTGTTCTCTGGGCGGATATCCCTGCCACTCCCTCGCCTTGGGCCACGAGGGCCTCAAAGACAGTCACCCCCAAGCCAACAGCCCCCACCACATGCAGCAGAACAATGAAAACCAAAAGCGAGAGGGAGGAGGAGCCAAGCAAGCCCCCCCCCCCCATCTGCACACAACACTTGGATAAGGTCGCCACGGCTGGCACTCCTCTCATCTGATCGATTGGTGCTACAGCGGGGGGGGGCGGCATGCAACCTGGGGACAGATAAGGGGACCACAGTGTTATCAGCCCCCTCCATAGACATGTGCCCCCCCCAGCACTTCCTCCAGCAGCATGGCAATACAAACCAAAGCTCGGGGCCAGGCGGCCCTCCACAGACAGGATTCAAGGTAGGGGGTGCACGAAGGCACGGCAGGGGAGCGAGATAAAGGGAGGGCACGTCGCTGGAGGAGACACTGTTACGGGGGGGGGGGGGCAGACATTGACTGTGAGAGATTAGCCTCCATATGCTGAATGTATGATTACATTGCAGAGAGAGTGTATTCAAGCAACGGCAGCCCTGCTATCTGAAACTGATCCATGTTTATAGCCCAGAAGGTGTCTGCATATGCAGCTTAGGTCCTATTATGTAAGGAATGGTCACCTGTGGTACTTACAGTACACTTTGCCTCTGGCCTTGGTCGCTGCTGTCCAGGGTCCATCCTCCCAGGGTCCGTGCTTCCAAGTGTCGGTACGGCTCAGGGTCCATGCCGTCCAGAGTCGGCTGACCTTCGGGGGGCAGGAATTCACATGGAAGTCCCTCCCGGGTGGAACATGGGCGACAGCCAACCAATCTCTCACACAAACTGATTGAAAGTCAAGCCTACAGACAGAGGAAAGAAAAGCAAAAGATCCATCAAATGAAGAAGAAGCAGAGAGGCGGAGGACTGGGAAGTAAACGCGGCACCCCCCGGCAGCCGGCTCGAGGCACACACAGCGTGACGATACACGAGACAGCAAGAGTCACTCAGAAAACGGTACCTGGGCATCGCTGCTGCTCGGCACTGAGAGCTACAGGGAGCACGAGTCACCCAGAGCGGCCCGGAAGCAGGCAGATCAGCAAGCGGAGTGCCAGCGGCGTGGCACTGTCCGCCCAGAACCAGACATCTACAGAAATAAGCAGTGGCGGCCACATGCGGATCCCGACAGCACCAAGCCGAGTCTCATACACAGCCTGTCTGCGCAAGGAGGTAAACGTAGGTCCGCATTAGGAAAAAGAGAGCATGCTACAGGAACCAACCAATGAACCTGTGTGGAAGTAGTGAGGTCGCAGACTTACAGGGCTGTGGATGTGCTGGCAGGAGTCTGTCTGAAGTCGAGACGGAGCGAAGAGGAAAGGCATCATCTGAGTGCTGCGGGGAAAAAGGGAAGCAGCGGCTTATGCAAAGCGCATCGCATGCTCTCCTCTGCAGTGCTGCGAGCCGCATGTAAAACGTGTGTAAAACATGCATGTCAAACATGCGGAGGGAGAAAAGGCCCTTTACAGATGCCACTACGTGACAGACCCGTTCGTAATGTCTGCTGCATGAGAAAATACGACACTGCACAAGCGAAAAGAACATTTAAAAGTGAATCTACAATGTTAAAGTAGTTAGAGTCTTATATGCCTAATGCTTTATTTTAATAGCCATTTGCAGAAGTATGAGTGCAGGTACACCGAAATGCTTGTTTTCACATATCCCATCATGCTCTCCTATTGAGATATACCACATACATACAGGTGAGCGTGAGGCTTGGGGTCCAAGCACAGGGTCAAGTCATTTGTCTGACATCCTTGTTAGGGGGTTTAGGGGGTTAAGTGCCGTATTCCTAGCTAGGTGCATGTATTCGCTGGAGTTACAGATGGAGATTAAGTCATTAAGGGGTAAATATGAGGTTATTGCAGCACCACCCAAACCAGACCAGAAACAGATCTGACCATAAAATTAAACCCAAAAACAAAATCACACGCATCTATGAGTGAAAGCTGAATCGTGACCAAACCCAAAGCTGCACCCAGATCGATATAAGTGCGGAATCGCGCAGCGCTGTAACCAAACCCAGGCCTGGTATCGAAACTCGACTCAGAACAATAACTACACCCATAAGAAACCCCGAAGCTTTCAGAAAAACCAAACCCTGATTTGAAATCTCAGGCAGACAGGTGGGAAAAAGGGCGGAAGGAGGGCAGGGTACAGAGAGTCTGCAGGGTAGGGGTGGGGAGGCAAGGAGGGGGAAAGAGGGGGAGAACTGAAAAGGTGAACCGGGACACACCTCAGTGCCACAGAGTACCCTGCATGCGCTGGGGCACCACCTTGGTGCCACCTCTCAGCCACTGCGCAAATCTGTGCTTGGCCGAGCGACATCTGACATTTCACTGAAGACCTCCCCAGGCAGAGTCAGGGAGGGGTCCGCTCTGCACTGCATCGCAGCCCAGCAGATCTCAGCGCCAGCAGCAGAGCCATTGGCCTGAACCGCAGTGGGCGTGTGCAGAAAAACACACATACACACAACAGCGACAGTGTAGATTGGCAGATCAGCGATGCTGACACACCTGTAACTCATCATTACTGTCAAACATCTGGCTGCAACCTTCAGCAAACTTGTTCCCTAGGTAGCCCTTAAGTTAAATACATTTTCAATAACATGCCGTAGGTCTTCGGTCTTCGTAGGTCATTAGCGATTAATTTAAAATCTACTTTCTCAGTAAATGGAGAGAAAACAAAGACTCAGAATTTTAATTTGTGTATAGCATGTTTATCTCTTTGTGCTGTATGTACTCTCTTTGCACTTTTGTCTGCTTGACACTAGATGCATGTTTGTCTGTGCTCTATGTTCTCACTGCTGTATGCACCAGAATTTTCCCCTGGGATCAATAAACTGCATGTTAATCTCTATCTTAAGACCACTATGTCCAAATAAGACCTTTCCAGAGTCCCCAGATGGCATGGTGAGCAACAAACCGACCACTGGTCTTTCCGCCATTTAGGCCCACAGAACAACAAAGTTGCCTAATCTCTCACTACAGTACAAATGGCCAAATTCGCTCACCTCAGCACCCCCAGTGCTGATATGGTAAGCCGCTCCTGCTCCGTGTAAAGGCAGAACGGGTCTGACTCACACAATCATAAGCTTGGCCAAGAGCAGGACTCTCCACGTTTCAGCAAACTTTCCGAGTTTTAAAACCTATTTGTGAACTATTTTAGAAAGAAGCTTAGTGACTAAGCTTTTTTCCATAATTGAGTCGCTATCAAAGGTGCGTGAGAAAGCTGGCTCCTGTGCGATCTGAGAGGAAGCAGCATCGATCACCTGCAGTATGTCAGAAATACAAACTAGCTGCACATGTGCTACCAATCACTAAACAGTATCGATGGCCCAGCCGGAAACTCTTTTTTTCGTTTAAAGCTTGAAATGATTTCTTAGTATATGGGTGGTTACAAGCAAGGTATTTTAAAAAATGGGTCTGACTCACTCATCCAAACAACAGCCGCCTGAGATAATTATATAATCCTGGGGCCACCTGACATTTCACAGCTGGAGCCGGGCCTGATGGGGCGTCTTCAGGAGCAGAGCAATCCCATCCAGAACCCACTTTCTGGGAATCAAGCTGGTGTACAGAGTAGGCCGATTCTAGAACCGATTTTTTTTTACCAGCCCCCCCCTGCAAAATGATTAATCTGAATCAATTTTCTGATTTTGTCCTGAAGTTCTTGGTAGTTGAGTTCCTCTTAGGGTTGAATCCTAGAATGGCGCCTGGTATATAGCACACAATAGATGAAGGAAACAGGAATTGCTGGATGGTATGTGCAATGCTAGTGGCTTGATGTGTAATCTTCTATAACAGTACAGTTAGTACAACATCCCGCTTTGCAGAAACGGTACAGTATGACATTCGATTCTTAAGTATCTAGTTGATTCTAGACGTCAGGCAAACTCCAGCAAAGCTGGTGAATCTGAGTACAAACTGTGCACCAAATGGCTAGACCTACGACAGCAAATACTAAATGCAGACCAGAAAAGCACAGCCACAATTACAAGACAGTTATGGCTTATTATAACAGACGCTAACCTCCGCTACCGCTAACTGTAGCCCCATAATCTGCTGTGATAATTTCAGTGATTTTTCCTATCCCATCATAAATGTCAGTAATCACCTTCAGCTCGATTACACTGCACTACAATGGTGAATTAAACAATAACCATAACTGATGCTTGTTTATACACATTACTATTTGTTTAGGCTTATTTATACTACACACTTTATTACTTGCACATACTTGTTTAAACTGTATACCTTGGTCGCTTGTTTATACAACTAACATTTTGAATTTACCATTGCCGTACTCTGAAGCTGATGAACATGGTTGACATGTATATCTAGGGGCAGCATAAAGACGCGATCGAACAAATTCACTTGGCATGTGTATTTTTTTTTTTGTGAGTTTGCAGATTTTATGTGAGTTTCCTTCTCAGAAATCCGAAATCAGGTTTCAGTCGTGAGAAGACTGCAGAAGGCAAGGATCAAAACATCCAGAAGTGTGTTAGTTTCAGTTTCTGGGGGAGCAGCAGCAAGTCCGAGAGAGACGGCTGGCAGCGGAGACACGACATAGCTTTCTCGGTCAGGCCAAGCAGCCCGGCCTCGAGGTCTGCTGGGAAAAGAAGCTCTGAAGCTGACCTCGCAACACAGCGACGCAGAGAGATTACAACCGGCCTCGTAAACTAATTACAAGCCCCGCTCCCCCCGTGACTTGAAAACTATGGAGTTTTACTGGCGGCTGTTCAATGCAATCGACGTGTACGGTAACCATGGTGCACAAGGACACGCGAGGTGGGCGTGTAGGCATGTGTGTCCGGCCTGAGGCCCGTAGAAGCTATCGGGTGGGCAATAAAGAACAGGTGTATGGCAGGCAGGGAGGAGCAGGGGCAATAACAGGTGAGGCACCTAAACCAAGAGGGCCCAACACAGATGCTTGGCCGACAGCAGACAGAGCCAGGAAACAAACTAGTCATGGATGGTCTGCAGGCGCAGTTATGAGTAAATACTCTTCTGAAAAGAATGCAGGCTCCGTTTCATTAGTCTAAAACAACGAGCCTCGCTGGCACGGTCACTGTTTTACATCGGAGATTTGTTTCATATAAAAACTCCACTCTTAACTGCTGGGTTTGAAGCTCACTCACACAGCCCAAAAGTCACAGTCATGGTGATGGGGTATGTGTGTTTCAAGAAATGCCTTTCATACAGCGATTGCTCAACAGGAAGCCAGACCGTGACAGGAGCTGGGGGGCTGCGGAGAGGCCAACAGAATGGAAGCTTGCACCCACCGAGTCACACCCATTTTGTGCTACACCCACCCGTGACACACAGGGCTGTTTTACACATAAGTTGCAGGGATAGATTTACACCGCAGCTCCATCTATAAGACAACACCATCTTAAACATCATCTACGCAGGGGACACGTGTAGGGAAAATCACGTGAGATTTTTGGTTCCTCCATGAAACGAATGCAGCTAAAGGGTCCTTAAATCCAAAGCATGCACTTGGATTCACCAAAAACATCAGCGTGGGAAGCATTTTGGAGCGTGGTGTGGCAGCATTGCCAGGACCTGGGAGAAAATGCCACGTCACCAGCAGACGAAGCCACTCTCTTATTTCCAGTGAGCTGGCTAAATGACTAAGTCACTGCTAGCTCAGGGCTTTTCTCTTTAAATGAAAAAGACGAGCTAGTTTCATTTGCATTGCAAACGTGCAGTCAGCGTCAAACTGGAATGCTACCATTTCTCAGCTCAGCAGCACACACTCGTGCGCTTGTGCGCGCATAAGCATGGATGAATGCGCTGGCCAGGGGATTGGACCCAGCACGCTCCGAATCCTGCTCGGCTGAGAGCAGCACGTAATATTTCCTGAACACCGAAAAAACAACGGTCTCCAAACATACACCAGCTGCGGCATCAAGTTTGGTGCATCCACTGATATGACCTTCCTTGCAGCCTCTGAGTTTCTCCAATCTCCACCATCCCTCTCCTTTGTTCTTATGTTCCTGGGCATAGCTATCTGCTATCTGACACACACCAAAGTCAATCACTACTTTTGAACATCTTTGGTTATGTTGGGTTCCACATGCCATGTACCTCCCTGGTCCCTGGCTCTTCCTATATGACTTATTTATGGGGGTCCCACAGGAATCAGTACCAGATCCTCTTCTCTTTTCTGTTCTGTTCATGCCATATACACAGGTTAATCCCCTCAGATGGTTCCACCTACCGCTTTTCAGAAGATGAGTATAGTAGGTATACTATTGCAAAAGCAGCTGTGCACGGTAGTACTGAGTACAATAGCAGTTACTCACTTCAATTGCAAAATATCCAGTGAATTAAATCACATGCATTCTACAGATGATTAAAACCAGCTTGTGTTGCGAAATATGAGCAGATCTGTAGGACATCTCCGGATTTTGCAAGGATGCGGACTCAGATGTGCAGGAGAAGTTGAGGTTAGTGTTAGAGGCAGTTGTGGGGATATAAGCCACAGGATTGGAAGGCAGAGTTTAGTGGTGTCATACAAAGAACAATGATCATGGAGTTTCCACAATGAACATTTCAATGATTTATGGATTATCAGGATAGGGAAGTTGAGAGACCTAATTGTTAATGATCTCTGTAGATCATGCCATTCACATCTCCCTTCTTATCTCCTGAAACATTCACCATTTGCCTCATCCTGTTGGTCACCATTGGTTATTGGATGGAGCTAATATTAAATGCAAGATGTTAACGCTGGTGCACAAGGTTGCTAAGACAAGAGCGCTAACCAAACACTGAGAATTTCCACACCTCATGTGAGTTAGTACAATTCCGAGCGATCGGGATGTCTGAGGGCAGGCTATGACGCTGTATGGCGGAATCGGCATCACACCGTCGAAGCTCGAGTTCATGGGACGGAGCACAGAGGCAGCTGTGGGGCCTCGAGTCAGTTTCTACACCCAGATTCCGTGGCATCAGCGTTTCTGCGGTGGCCCAGATGAATCAATGACTCAGTGGAGGCGGGGCGGGGACTTGGCTCCTGGTGACCTGTTCATCTGAAGCCCAGGCAAGTTGCATCTTGCTGAAGCCCACTCACTGGCACACAGGTTGCGTGACACTGCACAGAGGAGGAGAAACTGGTTCGGTGATCCGATCTATATGTCTGCGGAGCAGCCAATTATACAGGGAGGGGGTGGGTGGGGGGGGGGCATTGACGGAAGGGTGACAGGAGGATCTTTCATGGATGTAAAAGCACACAATGTGCAGGGCTGAAAGAATGCTTGCCGGGAAAGTGAAACTACGAGGGATTCATTTTCTGTAAGTGTGAAGGCAGCTTATTCCTGACAAAAGCCAGACTTCTGCTTGCTCAGGAGGCAGCTGCTCACAGACCCGTCAAGGGTATACCACACATACATAGATGCATGTCAGGCTTATAAGCCACGCAAAGGTAATGAAAAGAAGAGCAAAAGGCAGCGTGTGAAGGAATACCATCAATGCTTTAGATATCATACACACAAAAAACGGTTAACTTGTTGACTTATTATTATTATTATATAATAATAATAATAATAATTAAAACAGTCACTAGCTATGCTTTCATTAACTGTGTCATTAATACAATGCATAATACAGTTTATTCACACCGAATTCATGTTTAAGACCTTTACAGTGTCGATTAAAAAAACCTAGGAAGTAAAACTACAGAAAAATATGAGGAAATGAATGATTTATTCATGCGTTTGTTTTTTATTTCAATGGTTTAACTGGCCAAGAAGTGGGGTAGCTGCAGTAAACAGGAGACGGCCAGGAAGCTGAGGTTCCTTTTGGCTACGAGGGGGAAGAAGGTATTAAATGTGTGATATGAGTGTAAATAATATGCTCTATGGTTTTATGCAAACAAGGACGCAGCCTTGAACCGGTTCCGCAGAACTAGCTAATCCTATAAAACGAGCTGGGATTGCTGGGCCGGAGCGGCTGCCAAACGCAGGTGTGTGTGCCGGGGGAGCAGGTGAAAGCGCAGGTGAGAGCTCGGCTGACATCACAGCGCCGCCGCGCCGCCCGGCCCTTCGCGGTAAACAGCAGGCCTCCCGCCCAGCTCCAGCACCCATCGCCACATACGGGACGCCAGCTGGGCAACCCGCCCTCACACCTGCCACACCAGGGGTCATCGAGCCACACGCCTCCCACCTTCGGGATTTCCCCGCACGCCTCTTTGGCCATATTTATTGTGTCAACAGCGGATGTGTTCACGTTCCATTAAAAAAATGTTAGCGCTGGTAAGAGGCGCCCTTTGGGAGGGGGAGGGGAGGTGCGACCACCCATTGGCCCAGACTAGGAGCCAGAGTGATGCAGGGGGTCAGGTGACTAGGCATCATAGACTGGAGCAAAAATAACTGCACTGCTGATAGATCGGAGTAAATACAGCCATCCAGCTATAGTAAAGGGGTAAATAAACTTCCCAGCTGTACCAGGAAATAAAAAAACAAGCAAGCAAGCAAAGGGCTGGCTGTCACTCCCAGGAGTGATGTAGGCAACTTGCCCCCACCTCTGATATCATCAGGACAGCCGATATGAGAAGACCCTGGAATGCTGTCATTCACACCTCACCAGCGCTTTCTCGTGGGAAAGCCTCTCCCGGCATGTGGCTCCGGGTCGGAATCCTGCATTTCCAGTTGGCATGCAACCCCCCGCCATCGCCATACCACCCAATGGGACTCAGGCTGGGACATGCCTGCTATTGAGAAATGCCTCTGCGTTCATTAGCAGGAACGCCAAAGCCAGGGAAGCAGTGGGAGGTTGAGTACGTGTCGGGAAATGATGGCCGGCTGGGTGACATTCCTGCGCGTCTTTGACAGGATACTGAGGAGGATCCCTCCAGAGGCAGTCTTGGGATGAGAGGCCGCCCGAGTCCCACGTCACGAGCGCTCCGGGCCAGGGGCATGTACCGTGCCGGGAGAGAGTTTCAGTCAAGTCGGATTCCAGCACGTTGGCAAGCGATCAGGATCGGAAGCATTTCGTAACACCCCCGCCGATCAAAATTGCAGCAAAAAAGGACCCGAGGGCTGATTAACAAAATAAGATGTACAGAAAAGGTGGATTTTCATTAAACAAGCAGGGCTTGGTTTCACCCAACCCTGCAATCACCTGCAGCAAGTCAGCCGGCTTCAATAGACGCAGGAATGCGCCTTGGTCCACTTTCACAAATAATCGCTTTCCTCATCTTCCCCTCTTTTGTCCCTTCGAGTCTCTCAGGAAGTGTCGGCAGCGTGTTCTGCGAAAACGAGCTACGGTGAAGCCAATTCAGCCTTGACGGCAAACCTGTTTCCCTGAAATTCACCCTTCGTGTTAAGAATCATTCCTCGGACATTACAGGCAGCACTTTTGAGGGGGAAGCCAATGGAAGCTCAGAGTTCTCCACAGACTGAGCCCCGTTTTCAGTGGAAACTACAGAGTCCAAACTGCTTCACCTCCAGTCACCATCCATACTTGTAATACCCAATGGTGGGCTGCACTATCAAATCTTTAGCTGATTTCCCACGATGCCTTTCTGCTAATGTCTGTAATCCTCACATGATCAGCTTCTCGCATCGCACCATTTTCTCCCGTAGTCTCCTGCGAATCTACCTCAACATCTCAATAATCACTGTACATTTACATGACTATCTACATGCCGTTGCCTCTCAAAACCAAGTTGCCATAATGAGACGTTCTTCAGAGAGGCTCTCTCCAAAATGGACATTAAATTAAAACAAAACGGGCATGTCAGTCTTTAAAACCCCCCCCTGTAAGAGGAAGTTCTTATATTATGAAATAGGTTTTAATTTTGAATCTTTGACTCTTAGCTTAAAAGTTGAAATTAGTAAGAGTATCTGTGGGGAAGAGGGTAAAGCACCCAAGGGAAGAACGGGATGATTGGGAAGGTGGAAGAAGCACAGAATCCCGGACAGCCGGTACCAGCGTCCCGAAAGGCGGGTGTGATGGCTGGCTGCACCTACCTCGGAGACAGGCCTCGTTTTCACATCTTCCTCGCATCTGAGACTCACCAGACGCCGGCTCTCCTACAGAGGGTCCTCTTACATCGGAGCAAACGTGGCTCCCACCGCCGACACCGGGACGCTGCCCTAGCCGGGACGGAGGGAGCGCCGGCGAGACCGTAACCAAATCAGCAGGACTGGATGTGGCCGGCACGCAGACGTGGAGCCGGCTGCTATGGTGGGTGGGTGGCAGGGCGTGCTGGCTCACAGCAGGAAGTGAGGACGCAATGCGCACGGACACTCTTCCGGGGACACCCGCTGATGCAATGGTGCCGAGAAACGGCCAGCGGCAGACATGGACCAAACGGCCAGGCGCACACACGGGCATGGTCACATGATTGCCAGGATTGATATCAGCAGGACAGGGAGAAAAACTACAACAGGAAATATCACTAAAGATTGATCACAGCCTGCCTTAATATCTGAGGAAAGAAATAGTGTAATATGTGTACTGATGCTCCGTCTAAACCTCTCTGACAGATAGTTACACTCCACTTTACACCCTTTTGTTATTACCATTTATTGCATTCACTTCTTCGTTTGCTCTGTAAACTGCTAACCACATCAAATTAAAAAAAAGAGAAAAAGAAACCTCAAGCATTAACTGAAGAATTTGTGTCCAGATCTTTTACTCAGGGAGACAGCAGAAGCTTGCGGAGGCCTCTGGAAGCCACAGTATCAGCTGCTATGCTTCAGCTTTGCGGTAGCAGATGTTGACCCTACAGTGACATTGCGCCATTCGAGGCCTTCAGCCTCACGAACAAACGGCTGCATGCTCCACATTTCCCGCCACGTCTGGTGCCAACGTTCTGCTGACTTTTCCAAAGCACCACTAACTTCAATGAGACGCACACCAAGTATTTTTTGCCTTCGAAACATGTATCAGTTACACAAAAAGGGAACGAATTGGAAAAATTAGGTCATTTATTTAGCAGACGTTTTTGCGCAAAGTGACATGAAGGCCCGGATCAGAGCGCAGGATCAGCCAGAATCACTAGAGTAATGGAGGTTAAGGGTCTTGCTCAAGGGCCCAACAGTAAAATCCCCCTGACAGCCATGGGATTTGAACTGAAACCCTTCTGATCTCTCCTAACCCAGAGAGCCATACACACTAGAGCAAATGCAAATGCTGACCAATCTTGCCTCCTTCCTCAATACCTGACACAGGAGAAGACAGAAGAACTCATTGCTTATCAGGGTTTTAACAAAACATAGTGACAGCCCCAACTGTGCTGTGCTCTTATCTCTGTCACTCACGTGCCTGTGGGAGAATGTAAGCCCCCCCAAGAAGCAGGTGACTTCTCACAGGTCCTCAACACCCTGCAGAGGTACATAACACCCTGGTAAAGCATGCCTAGAGAACACAGTCACTGGTGCCTTGGAGAGGCTACTTTCCAAAGGGTATTTAGTTACAACCACTAATAGCCGTTAGTGAGCCCCACATTGAACAAGGAGGTGATATTGTGGATCTTCACATGCTAATATATGGATGTGCTAAGATAGGAAAGAGAGGGGACAGAGTGTCACTTTGTAAATGGGGCTCAGTGTGGTTCACCAACCACTCTACAGACCGCAGCCTGTCTGCAGCATCCGAATTCAGAAGCTGGATTTCACTTCCTACTCATTTAAAGTTATTTGAATGTGCAGATTTAACTGGAACCAACCTGAAAGAACTGTACAATGTTATGAGAGGAGTGTCAGGCCCAGAGTATCACACAGGTAAAATCTGAAGTAGATCTGCTAAATGGTGCGACGAGTCAACAATCATAAACCACACACCGCAGAGCGAACCACAAGATTACTGATGCAACTGTGAATGAAGCGACACTAACGACGAAAACGATGGATCCAAATTCATGCGAATCTTACCAGTTTATGCCATCACTCAGAATGTCTTATGGGGTCGGTGCGAATAACAGGTGCACACAAATTAAGCAAAAGACAATTAGTGTCAGGGCAAGCCTGTAATCAGGGTGGCAAGTGCAGCAGGTCACGCGCAGAGCTGCTGTTTATGTGAGGAGCGAAAATATTTACTCTGCAGTGAGGGAGTGGCGGCACAGTGGTTTGCGATGTGGCCTCACAGCCTCAGGGTCTGGGGTTCGACTCCTACCATGCCTGCAGGGTGTTTGCTCGTTCCTCTGTTGTTCATGTGGGTTCCCTCTGGGTTTTCTGCTTCCTTCTGTAGTCAGAAAACATGTAGTTACTTTAATTGCTGTCTGAACTGTGTGTCCTATACTGGACCAGTATCCAGTCCGGGCTGTGCACCCGACTGCCCAGTATAGGCTCCCACTACCCTGTGTTGCATTATGGAGGTCGGAAAAAAAAAGCACAGAATGCAAATTTACCTTGCGATATTTTCACCCTGAGGCTGCAGATGCCATGCATCTGCAATATAGCAGACAAAAAAAACGTTAAAATGGATATGCACATAGAGAAACATGCAATCAGGACCCAGTGGGAAGTGCAGAGTGAACAGTGCATGGACCACATAAATTACCTGAGAAACCAGGCAAAAATCACAGCGGCTACGGAATTCTCCAATCTGACTTGTTGACAAAGTCACACCAACCACATAAGCCACTGATATAGCTCTGAGCAAAGCCAAACCTACCATCAAAACTATCAATATGGTCCACCCAAACAACAATCTGAGCTCCTGCTAATGTCACAATGAATGATTAGGAATTAAAAAAAGTCGCTGGGTAAATACCTGTTCTGCGATCATTTTATGGGACGTGACGCACAGTCTGTAACATCATAAAACAGGTATACAGAAAGACTGCCTTACAGGAATGAAATATGACAGGAAATCTGGTATGGGATGAGGTATGCTTCCAAAGAACATCAGCAGGCCTGGCTTGTGATGCAGCCCGAACTCCTCCAGAGTGCATCAGAACTCTCAGAAGGTGAAATCATCAGTCAGGAGATGCATGCAGAGGTGACGGTGACCTCAGTGCTCTGTTGGACTGGCAGATCATGTACTTGGTGTGACTTGATCCACAGCTGGGCTGGAGTGTGATTTTTGCCTAAAAGTTGATTTGGTTGTTTATGAGGGGTGGATTGCCATGCAGTTCCGCATCGGAAACGAAATGTCAGAAAAGCCGAGGACAGAATGGCCCCCCAGCTCTGTTTCTGGCCACACGCTGGCCATTTTCCATCACGGTGACATTCAGCAATGAATAAACCACTGTAGCGGCCTGCTGTACATTAAGTCGACACGGCGGTGAGGATTAGCGGCGTGGAGAGGTCAGAATGAGGAATATCCTCCAGTGAGGCAAACAAAAGTCAAAAGCCACCTTTATTGCACATTTCCCAAGCTGTGCCTTTGCTTATACAACTTCCTTAAAGTATTTCAGTACTTCATTATCTGAGCTGAATGAATGAAGCAATTGGCTGGTGGCTGGCTTCTCCATTTCCTCACACGTACAGTGAAACAGGGAACAGGCTCGCACAGGGTCGTGTTTACTACAGCCTGGTCTGACGCAATCGGCCAGCAAGAAGGAACGAAGCGATTAAATGCGTGCTCCTTGCCAGCTTTAGCCCTGCTTTGCATGGCTTTTTTTTATCAATATCAATCGTATGCAAATTATGTAAATGTCTGCATACTTCTTAGATACGAAATTTCCATGACAAAACTCTTCTTAAGGGTGACTGGGGAAAGCAGGGAGCGCTGACATGACCCGGCAAGCAGCCATGATACTCCGGTGCTCGGAAGCCCCTGCTCCAGGAGAGGGTGAGCCACGCCTTATTTGCATAAACGTTTGCAAATCAAATCAGCCGGCCACTACCAGCCAATCAGAGGCCCGGCCACTGGGGCTTTCTTCCTCATGGCAAGGCTACATTCAAAGTAGACCCCCCTTCCAACATATTTGTGCTTGGGAGTGGGCCCACGGTGAGAACATAGGTCACCCAGGGAAGACTACTGATCACTAGCAGAAGTATGCAAGGGTGAACTGAAGGAGATGTGGACACAAACTATAATTTAAACAACATCGGTCATCCCCATGGCAACAAGTTAGGGAGGGAACACACTCAAGCAGCCGTGTAGCTTACAGATACACACCTGCTTTAAGCGTACACACTAATGTTTGGTAGATGTAACCACAGACCATGGAAAAAGGGGAGGTGCGGGGGGGCACGGGAAGGAGCGTAAAGTCATGCTCACTCGTCTGTTTGCTTTTGAAAAATTCAGATATAACCTTTTGTTTGAAAAAAAACCCATGGATACAATTCGAGCTTTTATTAATAAAGTTTTGCCAGATTGTGTTATTTGTAGCCGATTTTTTCCATGAGTGTTCATCAATGCATTGTTCATGATGCTTCGGAAGCTACACGTCACGTGGTCCACGGACGTAACAGCGGCATATAAAAAAAGAACACATGGGACAGAATGCAATAGGTAGCTTTGTAAATGCTGTGTCCTCCCCCCAAACCGCTGTCACAATCATAAATTGAATCTCTGAAAACAGAGCCAGCTAATCAGTGAGACGCAGCATCCCGGCTTAGTGAAAACACCAGGTGACCGAAACAGCATAGCATCCTCCCTTTTAACTCACAAAAAAAAATTACTCTCACTAGTTAGCAGTCAGCCGTATTGCAGGTAAGTTTTACTAAGCTATTGTTCGTACTCAGATCAAAGCGGGTTCAAAAAATGGAGACGGCCAACCATTGGTCGAGGCAGTGGTCCAGCCCCCTTTCCGCCCACATGGAGGAAACGCCAGGCTGCACACATAAACACATGCAGAGATACACACATAAAACAGAATAGGGTGACCATTTTCTAAAAGTGACACAATGCAGGGAAATTCTTCAATTTCAGATTTTTTTGGTGGGGGGGGGGGGGAATTCGCAAAACAGGAGGTCAGTTTGGTTAGCAGGATTAAACATATTACCCCCCCTAAAGCTGCAGGGATGCCATATCTAAAGCTAAACTTTCTCATTCTGCTACAAATCCTGGGTGCGTGTGGGGGGGAAGCAATTACTGAACCTGGGCAAGAGAAGGTTCAGGTTAGACACTTGCAGCTGTCGAATGAAGGCACCTATTGATACTGCAGCCAGATTAATAATGTCACACAGTAAAAATGTACCAAGAGTATGAGGCAGTTGTAAACAAAGGAAGGTGTGACCAGGGAGAAGCTCCATTTTAACACCTGAAGCAAATAATCACCTGTCACCTCCCCTGCAGGGTGGTGCCTATATTAGCGATCTCTTTGACACACACACTTTGTCTATACACAAGCAGACTCATTCAAACACACAAAACAGCTCTCACACTCAAGCCAACGCACACTGACGCACTCTCGGACAACACACAGATTGCACCACGGGCATACACACATACGCACACACACACAATCAGCCACTCTCTTGAACATGCACTCTCTCTCACACATACATTCACTCTCTCTCACACATACATGCACTCTCTCTCACACATACATTCACTCT
>JAODKC010000043.1:9057341-9068726 GCA_026777985.1 Mormyrops attenuatus
TCTCTCACACATACATTCACTCTCTCTCACACATACATGCACTCTCTCTCACACATACATTCACTCTCTCTCACACACGCCTCAAAACACACCACAATAATTAGTGTTTGTAACACAGCAAATGACAAAGGCGTATGACAAAGAGGGAAATACACTTGAAGAGTGGCTTTGAGGCTTAACGCTGTTTGTGCAGTTTCAACAAGGCTCTTTTTACATCAACTTTGATACTCGATGAAATATTAGAAACTGGAATCATGGCTTCACGCCGTACCTCATTATATCAGTAGATTGTCATAAAATTAAGAGAATAACAGACGCATATCCTAACAGAAAGCAAGCTGCACAGAGGTGCAAAATAAATTAACCCTTCATCTGCCGAGAGCAGTTACTTATTCATATGAAAACTGTGCTTTCTATTCCTGTGTGATTTACTGTATCATCGTCTGGAAAACACCTGTTTCGGAGTCACAGAATTAGTCAAAAAGGACTGAACCCAAACAGGCCTCCCCTGCAGAACCATTTTTATACATTATCTTGATGTTTTGCATCTAAAACCCTTTCAGCAGGTGGCAATTTTTGCATAATAAAGAGCTTGGTAACAGTGTGGTTCAGGTTGAGCATTTTATGAGTTAATGCAGGCCCAAGACCACTATAGCAGGTGCATTTATTTGGGGAACACTTAGAATCCTCATTGTGTACAAAGGAGACTTCCACAAAAAGGGACAAGCGCTGTTAACTTAAGTTCCGCCAAATCTCCGTGACACGTGACTAATGTCAAAGCCACCAGCAACACCTCCAGGTACTCTTGCAAGAAGGGCACCTCGTGTCCCTACTTCCTACTGAAGTAAATGAAAAATCAGGAGCATTGTTCATGCCCACTGGATAGAATGAGAAAGGAGAACTAGCTTTTCAGGGGAATGTTGTTCCGCTTTTCCGAGAACGAGACAAGATGGTGAAGAATTTCCCTCCAAGTTCTCTGGCCTCCGAAAGGTAGTGTGCATAACCTACAGTAACCGTGCCTGAGGTACAATGACCCCGAAACATAAATATATGTGAGGTATTTGTATCTGAGAGACACCGCAGATAAATGACTCGAATCTGTAGGTATGGGTGCGCCCATCGGATGCTCTGTTTGGCCGAAGCAATTGCTGACATGGGTAGGCGAACAGGCGCTTCTTACGGCTTGCTGATGACTCACCTACTCCATCAATCTGTAAGAAAACACTCTAGTTCAAATTCAGCATCTCAGCACACGGCGCGGGCCTCCCGAATGACTAAAAAGTAGAAGTGAAATGATTAACCCTTTCGCTGCCAGATGCAGCATAACTGCCGCCTGCAAGAAAAGCCTCAGTTCTTAAACAAAAAGAAATAGCAGAATGACAGAAGCAGACCGCACCGTTTTCGAATTTGTGACAGGGCCGTGAGTGCAAGAAATCCACAAGACTGAGTCGTGGTCGCAAAATTAATAATATTCTCAGCATCTGACAGGTTGTGCCATATTCTGCGGTTCTTGAAAGATGTACTGGTAAAGAAAGGGTTAACCAAGAAAAGATTCCTAATCTGTACTTTCTCAGGCTTTTTCCCATGCTGCCAAGGGACATACGCACACAGTATATGAAATCAAGGTGACCGCTGGAACAAAACGAGGTGTCTGTCAGGTCTGTGTCACCATATCATCTGAAATAGCCGGTGGAAATCTGGTCCCTGGGAACCAGGAATGTGCATTTCAGCTTAAACTGTCCCTACAAACCCAGCAAGAAAAATCCACAGCCCAGGTAGCTGTATTTTTAATACGTACATTCTGAAAAAAGCATTAAACCCATCTGAGTGCGGCAATAAAAACCATGAATAGATGCTAAGGCGTGAGCTTACCCCACCCAGTATTAGGTGAGCTGAAGCACCTGGCTTATCACATTACGCAGCGCAAACACCGATGACCTCGACGCCTCCAGCGGCCTAAGCAAAACCTCACGGCGCTCTCAGCCTTCTCTGACTGTCCTGAGAACGTGATTCTCATTTCTGAATTTGTAACCGGTAGCTTTTTAGTCACTGAATCTTCGGCTTTTCATGAGGCAGCAGGTGACTAAGCGTTTAGTACTCTGTTGCTTGTAGAAGGGTAAGAAAGTGAATCGGATGAGAGCATTGTTTGTCCGCTGAGCTGTCAAAGCAATGACACATCCGGTAACATATCCTCAAACCTGATGTAACTGCTAAGCTACTTATTCACTGGGGTAATTGGTACACAAAGAATGTCAAACACAGTCAGTAACAAGACACACGTCTTAAGATCAGTCTGGTCCTGCAGCAAGGAGGGGACAGCATTCAGCGTCAGGACCATGGCGCAAAGCAGTTAGCCTGAATGCTTAACCCTCTGTTCATACAGATTTGTTGTCTTAATTATATGGCAGCTATGAGCAGACCTGACATCGCTTTGTGTTACAAAGTGCACAGGGCATGTCTTCATGTAAGGAAAAGGCCTCGAGCGCACAGTGCAACAGTGACACCCTCCTTGATCCATCTGAAAGCTCAGAAACTAAAGGGGTAGAAAAGGTCAGGCGAGTCCCATGAACTTTTCTAGTTAATGGGGTAATAAGAATGTATATCAGGGATCTTCAAAATTCCAAATCCAGGGCTGGTTTTCAGTTGTCCCAGGTATTTAGTTTAATAATTACTGATTCTGATTGGTCAGAGGTTTCACACCCGGCTCACAGGTAAAGGAAGGCTGAAAAGTCTGCAGTGCTCATACCTTGAGGACCGTGATTTAAATGGCCGTGATGTATATTACTTTTAGTACTTAATCCTAATCCTAATCCTTGGTATGTGATAACTGTGAATTGAACTCTGCATTAATTCATAATACAGAGGTCAAAATTTTAATTGATAACAATTGTACCAAAAATCTGAAAAGCACTGGAAAAAATAATACATAGCTGAAGCCTGAACTGCAGGGGGCGCTCTTCATAACTCATGTGGTTGTGTGATTTGAGGGCCCTGACCCACCTGCACACCCTGGCCAGGGACTGTCCCGGGGACATGGAATGGCGCTGGGTTTATTCAAATATAGAGTAAGATAAGGCACATATGTTTCTAAATTTTAAAAAGAAGTATTCAGGGCCCACTGCTGTGAGGCTGCATGGATTTTTGTAAAGCACCTCCATGCTGATGCTGGGATGGCAGCCCCTCACGCAGCGGAAGTGCAGCAATTAGCCCAGGGAGTCTGCTGTGTTTGCTGGGTAAATATTTACAGTTCAAGCAGCACCCCTATGATCTGATTAGACACTGGAAGGCAACACCTCACATGTCCATCTACGACAAATTCATGGCAGGGTTTCAGTATCGCCACCCAGCCACATCTGCATGTTTTTCTCCCAGGGACATCATGGTCCAAGAGCTCATCCATCAGAGGAAGTATTCGGGCCCAGTATCTAGACAGTGGGATCTAGACAATCCCAGTATCTGCCCGTATGGAGAAATCCTACCGGAGTAACCAGCAGGTTATGCTCAATTAAAACCCACCTTAGTATTCTCACAGAAAACAAAACAAAGAGACTTTTATTGCCTTGAACTTGTTACTATTTAACATCTGCCTTAATAATGTTCAACAATCAATAACACCATAAAAGCACAATGCCAGATAGAGGGTGGCCGGTCGAACTGCTGCCCTGAATTTAAAATCCCTGTGTTGCTCATTTTCAATGCAAAGCAGCACGTATGCAAATTCTCCTCAGAGTGTTCCCGGGTAGCACCTGTTGGGCCCACACCCTCTAAAGAACCGGGGGCATCACTGGGCCTCAGTCACAACAGCTTTTAATACTAAGGAGACTGTTCTGGATCACTTCCTTAAAACAAAGCTTGAATTGTTTTTTAAGGACCTTTGGTCCTTATTTTATAAGGCGGCTCAGTTACTCTCGGAACCTTCTGGATGCTTTGCCTTACTCAGCCACTGGTCACAACAGCTGACTTAAAGATGCATGTTTGGTGACACTTTACTTGAGGGGAACAAGTACCTTAGTAACTCGGTTACTACTCAAGTACAAATCATGAACTAATATAGCAACTGAATGGAATGCATGAACCGTTATGACTAATGATGAACGAACATGGGATCAGTACATAATTAACACTTAGTTTCGGGTTAATCAATACACAAGTGTTACCAAATGTTTTTATTAGTGACGACCTCAAGCATAGTAATAGGTACACAGAATTTCCCTATAATCTCCCATAAATCTATATGACTAAAAACTTTAATTTTACTCTAAAATATCATAATATGACATTAGTACTTCACAGACATTATCTGTCATTCAGGTAGCTGATCTCTATAGTGTAGTGACTGTAGAAGTTTTTATTTTGACACTATGTTATGTAGAGGCCAATAAGGTCATTTGCAAAACAATGGCGCCCCCTGCTGGGACTCAGAAGTTACAACCACTACTTTTATTGTTACAGTAAAGCAGCTCGTTTTCCAAGAGCTTTATGCTCCCCCCTCCCCAACCTCCAATCTGACCATAAACTGCAGCTGCTCCTGATGGGCCTGTGGACTGAAGGCCAACCTGGGGATTCAGGTGACAGGATGGGCTCTGGGCTGAGAACCCAAACCCTTCTGAATTCAAACACACCAACACTAAGACATGTCTTCACACACGTGCCAGGAGGTGGGGACTCTTTCACATCACAACTTCGAATGGACGTGATCTGCACACCTATGCATATGTGCTACTGCGATTCATCAGCTTTTTCAAAGCCATCTTTGTATTTGTTAACAGGAAAGTACTAATGAAGGACCCTCATGAACTGGAAGGCAGCATTTCACTTGTAAATGTCACGTTACCGAAAAGAAAAACTGGGTCATTCTCCCTCCCCAGGGATGACTCAATGGGGTGCAGCCTTTTTAGACAAAGCTGGTTATATGAGAAAATTCAGCGAAGGGAAACCACCTGCTGTGGCACACACACGGTAAGCGGCGGCCATGTAGGGCAGCTTCTCAGGGAGACAGGATGCCCCAGTCCACATATGCACAACTCAGCACACTAACTGAGTGACGACCCATCTCCGTCCATCATCACATCGCTAAAACTTCCACCTAACACTTTTCCTCCCTGTTGGCATGTCGGCGGCACAGCAGTGAGAAAAGAGCTGGTAGGGTGTGAAAAACAGCTTCTTTCCAGTTAGATCATCAGTTTAACAGCCGTTAGGCAAACGTGAAGACGCAAGAGGCTTAAAATGCAAAGTTCTATGTTACACGTAAGTGTCTCTAAGCGCCCAACAAACTGCTGCTCCAGGCATTTTCTTTACCCGCCATTTTTATTTTACTTCCTTTTCCTCTTCCTTCACCTCCGGGCTCTGCATCTCCTCTCTTCTGTGAAATCTGAGAACGAACTCCTCCTTATGAGCTACACGCTCCCATTTCTTCTTCCAGGAATCTTAAGGTTCTGCCATATAACCTAAAGGAACAAATACCTTGATATAAAGCTAGAAAGGCATTACAAGCAAGACCAGGAAAGGTACATTTTCCCTCCAATATGCATATATGTAACACAGCAGTGGTGCTAAACAATTGATAAATTGTAACTCTAACCCAGCATTGACTTTTTCAATACTTTATCCCTCTAATATTCTCAGTCAATACACTGAAATGTAATTTAACATTAATAAATCTGTATTTCAAACCTGCAGTCTTGTATAAAAATGTAACGTGCAAATACATGTAAGATGAATAAATCTGCCAGGATTCAACTCTAACTGTAATTTCCCCTAAAATGAATAAATATATATATATATACATATTTTAATGGTACCACCAAAGATTGGAAAATGGTTTGAGAATGTTCAAAGAACATTGACCATTGAACATTGAACATTGAGCTATAAACTCAACTGCCAACCCAGATCAAACACTAGATATTCAAGGTAGTCTCGCAACAAGAATATTATTAAAATAAGTCCATTGTCTAACGAAAGAACATCTAGTTTCCATTCACGGGGGAAAAAACATAAATACCATCAGACACACAGGTAAAAATGATATTATTACAGACAAGAATCCCCACAGTAATGTAACCACACAACAATAACAAAAACAACCACTGGCGTTTAACCCGTCCTGCATCGGTAGACCAAGAATATCCGCCCCACAGGAAGTGTCACAGGTTAAAAGGATGTGGTTTCACCCAGGTTATAGGAGAAGATCTAAAGATTAAAGGCTCATGGAACAACTTGCAAACCGCAACATTCGTTCAAAACTTGTTACGCACCGAATCGGATAAACTGTTTCCCACTGTTCCAGCACGTGTTATGCGGAACGGTGCGTCTCCCTGACTTGTTTTGGATATTCTCAGTCCATTTCATAGCAAGGAAAACGTCAATGGACATTTTAAAAAATGAGTGATGGTGTTCATTATATAGCAAAATGCACTGAATAGTCAGTTAAGATTACAATATTAAGATAATCTTTCGTCATGGACGTGCCTGTCACCCGATCCCGATCAGATAACCACTTACGGGAGGTTCTGCAGAAGTACCGGACAGTCGGACACAGCTTATTCAATTATCACCGACAAAACACCGAATGATTCGACGTCTTTTGTCTCCACCCTCCAGCTGTGTCTATTTCAATTATTCCCTCCAAGTTTTTAATCTGTCCTGGCGTCTCATGGTGGCTCAATGCCATTCTTACAATTTATGTTAGCATAAAGTATTACCCTATTTCACTGTTTTTCTGCACAAAACAGGGCCGCGCTGTCCTCATGTAATGTTTTACGTATCAATAGCCGGTTTGCCTAATAGGACCAATTTTTCTTAACTGCAGGTTTGCACGGTAATCCGAAGAGATAATCCCAGTGTGCGTACTACACAGGGAGTCTGATTATCTCGTCCGATGACCATCGTATCATCTAATAAAAGCAATATAGGCTGCACAGTAAAGTAAATCATCATTAAACACTTTTAAACACTACAGTAAATGCATTTCTTCACGATAAAAGTAACCTCACTAAGAGGAGACGCGTGGAAAATCCTACTGCAGGCCTAGTTCTTTCAGAGCCAAGAATCATGCACCCGCTGCTAATCAGAGATAAAAAAAAAAAATCTTACGGCAAATCTGTATTATTCCCTTATAAAAGTGTGGCAGTTTGCAAACCTTGCAGACTATTTACAAGGTAATAAAACAGTTACATACATGCAAATGGGTGTATATGTGTGCGCAGACTTGTCTCAAATTGATCTTCTCACGCCAACCGGCTAAACAAACTTGGCAACTCTATATCAGGGGTCACCAACCTTTATGAAACTGAGAGCTATATATTTCACGGGCACTGAGCCATACGAAGGGCTGCCAGTCTGAAACGCCCCCCAAACTTATCTAAACTTCATGCATAACAAACATATTTTAAATGCTTTTTTAAAAAAAATATATATATATTGTCATTTTCAAATCTATATAAATGCAAATGTGATTAAAGAAGAACAGCGACAGGATAAAATTCAATTTTAGACGCTGCTCACTGGTGAGTTGGCGGGCGACTCTGGTCCTTGGGGGCATCCTGGTGCCCGCGAGCACCATGATGGTGACCCCTGCTCAAGTACAAAAATCGGTGGATGGACACACTGTCCTGAAATTGTCAGGCAATGGCGCTACAGACTCCTTCATGAAGTCGTTAGCCCTCAAAACTTTTCTGTGCTGACTCATATGCACGACTTCGTTCTTAGATTGCAGGGTAATTTTACATATCACAGATTTTAGAACTGAAAAAAGCACATTGGGCACGTCCTCATTTCATACTTCGAATGCCCAGAAATAAATTCTGCAGAAGGTAATTTTGCCCAAGTTCGATATTATTGCGTAGACTGTGGGAAAACAGAGCCAATGTATTTGTTTTATTCGTGGAAAGTTTGTACAACTGAGAAAACAAGTAAAAACATGCGTATCCTTTATCAAGGAATCAACTTTCTCACTTCTGAGATACCTCATACTGAGACGCTTACTGTAGCAAACTGAGATGAATAACGCCCGGACACGATTTCAAAGGAAATTGCTTTGTTTATACGCAGCATTAAAAGAATCACGCAATAAACAACAATAGGCTACATAAACGCAAATAAGGCACGGAAACGCGGGGAGGTTACATACTAGACGGAAATGCTCACACACTACAGCACATCAGGATTACATATATGACACAGGTAATGGTACACGCGACAGTAGGGAGCATAAGTAATTACACTAACAAATACGTACAAGGGCTATTTACAAGGTTCGCGGCCATGTCGGGGTATTGTAAGCTGGGGATGTTGATTGTGATAGGAAACACCTGTGAGGTGGAAGTACGGATAATATAAAATGTTAGCGAAGGAGTGAGCGGGGAGGCCTCCCTATGCTCTGTGGTGCTTGGGATCCATGCTGCAGCTGCCTTACGAGGACGCGAAGGCGCGCAGGTTAGGGGGATCACCACGGTGTGGAGGTATCAGACGAGTACTGACGGGCGCCGGGTTAGGAAGAGCATTAGTGGGGAGTCGCTGACGCAGGTCCGCGTTCGGTGGCAGCGGCGTGGACTCCAGGCGGCACGTGAAAGGTTTGTGGTTCCGTTTAGAGGTGGGGTTGTTTGTTTTTGGGGGGGATTGTGTTGTCTCCCCCCGACTAGTTTAAATTATATTTTGTCGTGATGTGAATTGATTTCTTTTGTATTTGTCAGGTGGAAGGAACCACATGTAATTTGGTATCCCTGAGCCCTGGTACGGATGGGAGCTGTCCCGGTCTTTATTGTACACGCGTGAGCTATGGCAGTGTTTTAGTGGATTGTGAAATAATAGTCAAGTGTTTCATAGATTGCTGTGATTAGATCATTGTGTGGGGTGTTGCCGGGGTGCTCCATCTATGTATTAGGAAAGGGACGCCGCATGGTGGAATTTATAATAAATGCTTTTATTTTTATATTCCTTCTGTTGTGAGTCGTTCCTTACATCTTGTGCCCAGTATAGCGGAGTGAAGAACTTGCATATTGGTGAAAAGTTATCCTCTTACAGTATTCAAATCCCACCGACGCTACAATACTGTACTACATTTGCTCATTAAGTCAGCAGTTTTCAACCCGGGGGGAGAGCTCGGCGAGGGCTGAGGGGGACAGTACTTGAAAAAACGTAGAAAATGTACGAAAAAACGAGATACAGAATGATACAATACGGTTTATATCGATATATATATTTTGTTAAAATTGGCGCTTTCTTAAAGATTCTATTAGAAACTGTCACAGATTATCAGTCCACATTGATATGATTCAGTTGATCAGGTGCCTCCAAATGACTCTTTCCCATGATGGTCCATGTTATTCTTTGCTTTGTGCAATAAGATTCGGCCTTGCTGCTATTGGATAAAGGGGTTTAGATACTCTGATGTAACTTTAAGTCATACTGGAACTTCAAATGAAAGCGAGAGGCACTTTGGCAGCCGTACAACTCTGTGCGATACCCCTAGCAGAATGCAGGTTTGAAATACATATTTATAAATATTAATATAATTCCTTTTATTATCAAATGGTCTTTTTCTAACAGAGTTCAACATGTAAAGGATGATATGGCAATATTTGACTCTACCAGTACAGGAGTACTCAGGTCAATGGTTCTAGATGCCAAATTGCAGAGTGAATCAGTACAAGGATTCATCTCCATCAAAACAATACATAACAATAAGTAGGAGTGCTAAATGATTTTTTTTATAGTAAGTTAATCTATTTATTTTCTTTAATTTGCTTTTTCACTACCTTCTAATCCGGTTTGATTATATTTGGTTTTATTCTTGAAACTACTGTCAACATGTAAATTTAAACACGTGGAATGAGTTTGTGTGCATTGTCACATCATTGACAAGTGTGCTGTGTGATGCAGTGGCTTGGAGAGCAAGACAAGTTTCCTTTGGGATAATAAAGTATACCTTGCTGTACCCTAACTGGCGCTAACAGGTTTGCAAAAGAATAATGCATGATTAGATTACCAGCAGCCTGTTTATCTTCTCCTTATTTTTTTTTCAGTCTGCAGTTGCACTGAAAAAGTTACTTTGAATGAACTCAATTGAATCATGCACAGTGGTTCCACACAACTAGAATGGATAGTTTGAAAAAGAATCATTCTTTTTACATTGATGTGTTCACTTTGTGTTCTAAGAACAGAACATTGTTGAGTTATAACATTAAGTATTTATCTGGGCTGAGAGCTCCCCTAGTGGCTATAGGAGTGAATTTTCACTAGAGCAGATATAATGGGCGGCAGCCTCGTTGCTTTTAGACTGCGACTTGGGATAGAAAAACAAATGGAATCATTTTGCTAATTTAACATTCATATTTTTACTGGGCTTAATTTTTAGAAACCCAGGCTTAGTACTTTTAAGTCCATCATGATCAAGGATGGTATGCTATGGACATTAGTCTCTACCACATTTTATTGTTGTCCTTAACTGGCAACCCAAAGGATCCTTATTTGGTGAATGTCTGTTAGCCCCTTGGCTGTGTATTGTAGTAGTCCTGAGGAATTCTGATTAATGAATGCAGTAAGTCAGAGTCAGTATGAGCAAGTCTTGATGTATTCTTCTGTATAAATACACATCCAGCACCACTGGTCTACTGGTACAGACCTGTGGCCTGTACTACGAAGTGGGGTCACTGGCTTATCGGGGTAACTTGTCGGATTTAAGGTAGTCTGGGCAAAATGTACGTGAACGAATATGAAGTCCATTTAAACTGTGGTACCTTAAATCTGACAAGTTACCCCGATAAGCCAGTAACCCAACTTCGCAGTACAGGCCACGGGACTGGTAATCAAAATGGCCTTACATCAAGAAATCTGTGATTTACTGTGGGGGGGGGGGTATTTTATTAACAACCACAGCTGTTCAATTTTTATTATAAATAACAAAGTTCATGTAAGGAGTCTTCTTCATGATGAATGAAATAAACCACAACTACTGTTGGATTATATGCCTATTGCCTAAAATAAGTTAAATGAAGGCATCAACATAATAAGAATGCTTCATTTTCAGGATACTCATTCTAGTTGTGTGGAATGTTCATTCAAAGAATGATGCATAAAACCTAATACATTTACACTGTAACAACATAATTACTTTTAAGTAACACCAACAAGTAAAATGAATCCTATTTTCCATCACAGGCCTTCTTGGACAGCTGTCAGAATTTACAGATCTTTCAGCTATAGATACAACCCCATATTTATAGACCTTACTTAAATGGTGCACATACACAGGACAAATAACTTCACAAAACAGTGCACGTACTACTGTTGAGTTTTGTAAGACTGAATACACACTCTCAGAAAAAAGGGTACAAATTTGTACCTTTGCTTGTCACTGGGGCTGTACCCTCAAGGGTCTGCCAA
>JAODKC010000043.1:9077320-9096372 GCA_026777985.1 Mormyrops attenuatus
CCCCCCCCCCCTTCCCCCCCCCACCACCCACCCCACCCCCCCCCCCCCCCCCCCCGGGGCGGGGGGGGGGGGGGCGGGGGGGGGGGGGGCGCCCCCCCCCCCCCCGCCCTGGGAACGTTAATTAATACCAGGAGGCCTGATTTGATACATACAATTGTGCAGCAGGCTTGGCTTGGGGCTCGTTCTTGCTGCTCTTGGAGTCCAAGACGTTGCTCTCTTGTCTTGCCTGTCAAAGCCTTGATTCTAGGTTAGTAGTCTTTGTTTTCTAATCAGTTTGTTTGGTATTTGTTTTGAATAGGATAGAATAGAATAGAATAGAATAGAATATATCTTTATTGTCATTGTAGATACAATGAAATTTGAATGCCCAACTTCCAGTGCAAAACAAAATTCCATTTGTTTGTTTTTTTATTTTGTAACCCATTTGTTTGGTTTTTGTTTTAATACTGTCCTCAGGGTCAGCTCCACCAATCACCCACACCTGAGTCATTGTCCTTGGATTGTCTGGTGTTGGGTGTTCTGTCCAATCATGGCTCAACTAACCTGTTTTTAAACGACAGAAAGAACTTTATAACTGTGTGATCAGATGTTATATTCACATGGCATTATCCAGGACAGTCCTACCAGATGTCTTGATGACCCTTAGCATCTTAAGGTCCCATTCTGATGTCCAGATATCTGGTCCCATTCCACCCTGATATCTCGATGAATGTGTCTAATCTGGGAATTAACAAAATATACAGTTGGCCTCTAGTATGGGTTGTCAAAAAGAAAAACAACAATAACTGATTTATTATGTCTGTTCCACAGGGAAATCAAGAAGACCTAGCAAGATTATTCCCAGGATTATCTCCATTTCCCGTCAGGGAAAATAATTCCCTATGTTCAACAAAGCATTTATTTTCGTAAGAAACCGTATCACATTGTAATGATGTTAGAGAAATATGGTATGGCTATATAATGTTTAAAAATGCGTGATCGCATTTATTGCTCTTTAATTAATTCTCACATCCAAAAATCCTTACGAGAACTTGGTTTATGAAAGCCCAAAGGCTAAGAATACAATGCCCATTTAACGTCGCTGGTTTCGTAAAAGTTCCACAGGGATCAGCGCGATGAGAGAAAGCCTAGCTGTGTCTGATGGAGTCTGTTGGTCACTTGTGTGTTTATATTTGGCATTGGGAATGAGGATTTGACCGTGGTTGACCCAAACGAAGCTTAAGAAAACAAACGACCCTATGAATTGCTTTTACGGGGAGTGAATCCCCCGATGGTCAATTCAGTTAATCAGCTCCCTTATTGCGGTGTATATCACTCGAGATCTGCATCAATAATTAACTCTTACTAACAATTAATGTGGAGAAAGCGAATCAATAGGTTTTTACTGAGACACAACTTTCAGTACAGTACCTTAGCGCAAGAGTGTAAGTGAACAGCTTAGGGTCTCAAACCATAGCGTCGGTATTCAAGCATATGTCGACACGGTGCCTTTTCAAATAAATTACCACATTAATCAGATATGCTAACGTGTTTGCATAACATCACAACCATAGAACAACAAATTAATTAAATCCACATAAACCTGATCTGAATTATACTTGCTAATAATACATAACAAATCAGTCTTGTAAAATTCCTACGTAGTCATTTTCTGAAACAAATGCCAGATTTAGAGTTTATCGTTAGATCTGCAAGTCATAAATGATTTCTACCGTAGTTCTGTGTAGGCCAGCAACTCATCCCGTACTTTCCACTTACATTAAAATTAGATAAGGTTCAGTCATTAAGTTTCCAAATTTTCCCCAAACTGACTAAATGTAGGCTATTGATTCACATTAAGTTGCATTAGTGATTTTACTGAAGTAAAAAAAAAAAAGATAATCAAACGATAATTTTAAATCTCTCGGGTCTTCCCTGTATGGCATGTCCTGCTCTCTCTTTCCAAAACAGTGTAAATCATTTTCAGTATGGTCCCTATTTCCAAATGATAGCACATGAAAGGAAAAAAATCTTTGACGTCATCGGCGGAGGCGGAATAGAAAAGAGAGAAAAGAAAGTTTTTTTTTTTACTGAATGAATGTGCAGTGCACTCTCTTGTGATCGGATAAATGTGACCGTTTATCTTTCGGAATTATGCTGAATGATTGAGTGAAAAAGATTAATTTGTCACCGGAGCAGGCCGACAGCATTACAGACATCGGAGTGTCTCCTCTAGCTCAGCCTCGCTTTCTGTGCGCACCACCTCCTGCCTCTGCAACATTGCCCACCTCTGGAAACATCTCAGCAGTCCTGCCGACACAGCCTGTAGTGAACTTAATGAGCCTCGTCCTCCACTCAAGTCTAAAGCTCAGACAGACAGAAAGACGCAGAGACAAGGTTATATCACGGCTAGATCTCGCTGTTTTCATATCTCTGCATGCGGCTCCTGGATACTGCACACTGCGTCTTAATGAGCAAGCTGTGTCCGTTCAAAATTTCACTGAATTCCCGTGTCGCCGATCAGCCACTATGGTTAAATGTCTTGTTTAATGGTTGAGGTAAGCATGCGGTTTATTAATTACTAAACGCCACGGTTAGATGTATCGTCCGTGACTACTTGAAAATGATAACCGGGTCTACAGGATGTTTTCTGCAGGGCATGTTGTGCCGAGGAGTCCTTGGCAACATATATATTTTTTCTTTTTCACTTTCGCCCATTATCTGTTCTTTTCATTTGTACAGTGCTACTCCCATTTATGTTGGCAGGAGTTTTTAAACATCTGTAAAGTGTTATTTAATTATATTGCAATTCTGCATGCGAATAATACTGCGGTTGCAGTCAAAACGCATGCAAATCACCCGCATTCACTCCTGTGCGCTCGTAAAGGCACCTCGTAAGTCAGTACACATAAGTTAGCTGGTAATACTGTTTGTATTCCGAAAACGTTTTCGAGTTATTAATATGAAATATCTTGTGCTTTGGTTCGGTGGTATTCAAATTTCCTGCTTATTTATATTTTTAAAATTACGATTTTATATTTTATTAACGCGGCGTTTCTAGTTAGGGGGGTGGGTTTATGTAAAAGAAGAAAATAGTTTTCGTTACATTTTATACGGAAAATAATAACGAAATGGTTTAAAAATGAAATTATTAGTATTACAGTAGCTACTTATGGAAACTACAGTTTTTGGCTTGTGAAAAAGGTGTTGGCAGAATTTACATAACAACAAGCCTATGCTGTTTATATGCGCAGCCTATATGTAGTTTCTTCTGTGTTCAGTGATGGTTGTTTGAGTGCCCATTGAGCTTTCGCATAAAGTTAGTTTGGGGTCGGATAGGTGTTGGTTTGATGCTCGGTCCTCCAGTCTGGATCAGAATACGAGAATGAGAAGGCGGACACCGAAATATGTTTTCAGCTGTGTTTTTCTGTTATACAAATAATCATGAACTCTATTGTAGCCCACTAATGCAAGTATATTACATATAACAGATTATTGCAGAATACAATTACTCACACATTTGACATGTATTTTTTCATTAACGAATGACGATAACAGCCTACAACGCGGTATTATAATCCAAGTGAATCTTCAACCAATGAGGTATGTGTGATCTTATTAATTTCATAATTAAATTAAGCTAAAACTTAAATAGCATGCACATTATTTACCCAATAGAATTACTCTCCGTTCAGGTACAGTACTATATAGCGGCTGTCAGCACGGAGGCGCAGCGTAGAACTGCTATTAGCATAGATTTGCTCCCACACAGCTTGCGCTCATGTAGAGTCTTGATGAAAAGGAAACCAACAGCTGACGTTAAAGGAATTTTTCTGAGTATAGTGTGTAGGTCTGTGTAGTACCTCTCTTTTATTTGTAAATGTTTTTTTGGTTTCTGGTCATGGAGAGATTGACGCCTCAGTCACGCATAAGCTTCAGTTTGAGATAAATACTGCTGTGAATAACTTCACTAAAGAGGCGAGCCCGTGCGATCTTTATTAATAAGTTTTTCAAAGCGCCCTGGGAAGCTTGTAATCCTGCAATGCCCTGCTTTATAACTGTTTGGGGTGGTTTTCAGAGGTTAGCTAGGAATATGCTACTCGGCGTTTAATACATTTAATTTGTTAGCACGTAGTCCAATGTGAAGCATTCACGGTTTGCGTATATTTTGAACAGCAGTGCTGTGCTATAGGTTATATACAGAATGTGTTTGTTCGCATATATTGCATTCTCCTACATGGGGGGAAATTGATATTTTTCAGTTTTTCCTATACTAGTAACAGTGCCTGGTATGTGGATGTGCCTTTGGCTGCCCAATTAGCCCCATCAATTGTCAAATCAGTCATTAACTGGAATGTACCATTTGTCAGTTCTACCGAGGGGTCCCCTAGTGGCAGAATGAATTGTCCCCATTTGTTCCTGGCTGTTCTACACAGTTAATCACTGAGATGTATACAGTGGATATATTTGAAGATATTACAGTGAGGCAGTTTTTCTCGTGTATATTTTCCGTAACTGCAGGTGTCTCTTTGAAGTTGAATGTCACCCTTCGTTTTGCTGTGCGACGATGTTCTGCTCTCATGGCGCAGGATGGCCAGCAATGAAACGCGTTTAATTCTCATCTTCGTAAACCCACATTAACTTTTTCTTTCAAACTTTCAAACTGATTTTCACACGCTGATTAAGATATGGTGTAATATGCCAGCTGGTTTCATATGTGTCCACAGTGGGTACATGTACGGTTTAGTACAAACCTCGGTTTTGGGGTTCACGGTTCGGTGCAATTTCGGTACAGCAGGGAAAGCAGTTTGTTTTAAAACAATGTATGATTAAAACGCAAACACATGCATAATTATGGACAATTATAAATCAAAGGCAATTCGTTTGTTGCCGCGTCTGAATAAATAAAAATAAATATGAAAAATGAAATTCAAAAATATGAAATCTTAATATAAATAGATAGATAATAGATATAATCTAATTATATCGTGTGTGCTCTACTATCAAGTGTTACTGCATATCTGTAGCTGATTTTGGTGGTAGAGACTACCTTGCAGAGGCTGTTTCTCCCTTGCTCTTGTTTTCTGTCGGATTTTACTACCTTGTCAGAATGTCCTACCGCAGCATACATTTGTAGTGACATCAAACAGTCCTACCAGAGGTGTAGCCTAATTCCTGCCAGCTTGGCATAGTTAGCAAAATGCCGCCCAATAGTTCACCGTACAAGTGCGATGTGCAAATGATACTCAGTAGCTCTTAAACCATAGGAGGAATATTGATATCAGTATTTTACCTCTTTAGATATTCTAAATTATGACACTTTATTGAACATAAACCACAGGTAGCATATTCTGATAGCCCAGACACACCCATCAGAACATACTACCATCATTATTTAACCTGTTTAGATATTAATTATGGCACTTTACTGGCCATAAACCACAGGTAGCATATTCTGATAGCCCCAAAACAATCAAATTATTCTACCATCGGTATTTAACCTGTTTAGATAATCTAACCCCGTTTTCACAGCTTCAGCTGTGGAAAAAATCATTTTTAACCATATTAAAACATAAAAAAAATGCTCATCGTGTTCTCGTGGAGCTATTTCAGACTAGTCTTCTAGGAGCATGTGACGTAGCAAGAATTTATGTACGTGTAGCTATGAAAAACAAATATGGCCACGAGCATGCGTAGTAGCCTTTGGTAGGGTATTTCAATAGGTAGGATGAAATGATGGAACACCCGTTGTACACACATTCAGATGATGTCCCCTACAGTTAGCACGTTGCATGTGTTTCCAGCAACATAACTGAGTTTGGTTAAACAGATTCAACAAAGTGTTTTGGTCTCATAAGATATTCTCTCTCTCCCCAGTGTTAGTGCAATTTGATAGGAAATCAAAATGCTCCCAAAATGCCAATTATGACTGACCTTGACCAGCTTTAGCCATGCCCAACTCACAGCCACAATTAGCATGTTTTCGGTGTTGAACATCTTCTTGTGAATTTAGGTTCCCCCTCTGTCTATAACCGTATTCATTCGTTTCTTGGTGCATACCAAGCCAAAAATAATGTACTGTTCCAGCCTTAAGTAATACCAAACCGTATGTGTTTGAACTGATAGAGGGTCACTGTAGCATGACAACACGAGTGCAGTCTGCTGTGTCTGGTGTCACCTATATGTGTTGAAGCATCACCCTTTATCAGTGGTATGTATTGTAAGAAGTCAGTGTAGTTACACTTTCTATTAGCTTACTACAGTGTAAACACCCTGCGTGGTTGTGTTTAGTATACTTGCTGTCCTTGAAGTCAGTTGTGTGTATTGTAACATGTTCATGAATCTGCTATATGAATGTGAGTACAGGCCAGTGGTCCGACTTCAGTCTCTGAACACTGCTTTTTTGTGACACATACCTGATGGATGACACTGTGTATTTTTTGTAGTTTCAGACAAAGGCCCAAGCCTGTGTCCCAGGCTGTAGAATGACAGTGTCCCAGACTAATATGGGCTTTGGATGAACAATTTTAGAGGTTTCAGATTTATTTATTTGTTTGGGACATTTTAAAGGTAAGTATAAAACACAGAAATGTTGCTTTTTGGAACTGGTATGACCAAATCAGCCTTCCTACCCCCTCCAGTTCCTAATCCTTGGTTTCCAGTGTATATTTGTTAAAGGTATGATGCAGTGTGGTTAACAGAAAGATCCTAAAGACAAGGCTTTAAGTGGTAGTGCTATGTGCCGATGGTGGTCAACACACCATGAAGTAAAAACTTGTTTAATTACACATACATAAAGTAAAAAAGTGCTTAAAATGGCTACTCTTCCCATGGAGGAACTTTTAATGGGTGAAATTCTTATTTATTTTAAATAAATAGTTTCTGTGTACATGTTCTTTTGTTCAGGGGCACTGAATTCCTCCTTTTTGTAAATCGTGTTATCAGTTAGATTGTCCTCAGTTCATGCATAATTGGTTAGTGATCTTTCTTCTTGTTTTGGCATTTTTACATTTTAGAGTATTTCGCAGGCACTTTGATCCAAACAGAAAAAGCAGGGTCAGACAGTTGCTGGAATAATTGGAGGTTAAGGGCCTCACTCATGGGCACAATAACCACATCATTATGCTACCCTTGGATTTGAACTTGCAACCTTACCCTCACAAACACAGCATCTTAAGCCAGAGAGCCACACACCACTCGGTTTTGGAATGCAATCTTTGCTAGTTTTACCTTTGAACTTACTGTTTGTTGAGCATGAAAGCTACCTCTCTCCCAAATTCACATGACATATAAAGTGAAAAAGGGATAGAGAGTGATTTTGTAACCCCCACATTTGTTTCTGTGACATCTTGGGGCAGCTTTAGTCCTGTTTGGGGACCGTTTTTGGAGCTTGTTAAGGTCAGGGGGCAATTGGGCGAAGTCTGGGAATCCTAATTACAACCTCAAGCATAAATGCAGTCAGTGCCAAAGATGTTTGTTTATCTCAGAAGGTGTATGCTCTACGGAGTTCTGTTCGTTAATGATTCTGTGTAAATATGTATTTGCCCGCCTTGGAGAATGCCCTCTTTTTCACCCAGTTGCCCTCCCCAGCGTTTCTGTTGCAGTTGGATTAATTATGAATGTAGACTGTGCTCCTGCCCTGAAAAACAAATTTGCTGGATCCTATCAGCTGCGATCTGTATTCTAGTCCCACAGCTTGGCTCAGACCACCCCTTTCTCTGAATGACACACTGTTCAAGGTCGCTGAAAGGTCGTCCCACAGCGTCTTCCAAGGCTCCCTGCCGGCTGTAACGCTCGCCTGCATCCCTGCGTGGACATGTTTACACATCCCGGGTGTTTCGTCTCTCAAGCTGCTGACTGGAATTTGTAAATATGTGAGGCTAATTGATTCCTCTCTCTCTCTCTCTCTCTCTCTTTCTCTTTCTCTCTTCCTTTTAGAGTTTGGGTGCGGTCTCATTTGAAAGTCCAGACCAAAATGCTATCTGCAGCCGTACGCTGGGTAAGAGATGAGTCGCTATTCTGTATTAAACAATGTTTATGAATTTCTGCAGCGTTTCGACATCCATAATAATAAGAATGATTCCGGAACATTCCACTGAAACACACACAGAACGGGTCACACTCAGGATTGCTACCTGAGTGCAGACTGCAGCTTCAAATCTCCCTGTCCTCGGCAGGTTTTCAGCAGGCTGGGTCTCATTCCATCTTTCTCAGCCTGGTATATTAGCATCCACTGAAGGGGACTGAGAGATAACCGTGTGGTAAACTTTATTTTTATTTTTCACTCGCAGAAACACCGGAGCTGTTTAAACAAATTTTCTGCATTTGATCTTGTCGCGATGAAGGCGTAAGGTGGCCCGCGGCTTTCCCGGCGCGTTAAGGCTGAGATTCACGCCAGCTGTTTGTAGAGCTCCACCTTCAGGTTCTTTCACAGAGACACATGCTGTCTAGCAGGCAAAAACCTGTGTCTCACCCATGCATCGGGGTGAGGAGAGAGTATGCTGAACAGAAATTCAAATAGATATAGAACAGAAATTGGGATAGAAATAGAATTGATAAAAGAACAGATACGCATTTGGAGATTTTTTTATTTGCCCAGTCTTCGCAAGCAGGGTGCCTTAATAGAGAAAGTGGAGCCTTTAAGTGATGTTTATAGATGCCTGCTGTTAGTGAAGCATGATACTGAGAGCCAGGAGGACGTCAAGTGGAGCGGAGGTTCTGCTAAAGTTGGGTGGAAATCTTTGCGGCCCGTGTGGAAAAATGAGCCCGTCCTCACACAGCACCATCAAGGTCGTTGGCGTGGATACTTGGGACTTTATCGGATATAAGGAATCCACTTGCAGAGTCTTGTCTCGGCAAAAAGATGGTTTATAGAACAGCAAAAATAATATTATGTAATATGGCGTAAACATATACCTGGTACTGAAAAGCAGCTCAAATACAAATTAAGGAGAGTTCTTTACCCCTGTTTACACTCCAAAAGACCCAACAAAGTTCTTTGTATAGGTGTTGTGAGTGAATTTGCATACGGAGGGTGTGAGGAGACTGAGGCAGGGATAAGTTCTGTCCATTCAGTTAATTTCTTCTCACCCCAGTGGGGCATACTGTACCCTCCATTCTCTCCCTGACTTCCCCCATGATCACAATTTGCTAATGGTGCTTTTCCACTGCCACCAAGAACCAAGCCTTACCCAGGCCGTACCGCAAATTATGCCATTTTATGCCAGTCATACCGGACCCATACCTGTGCCGACATTAAACCGAGCTTGTTGCGTCGCCGCCATCTGATTGGATGAAATGCATGAAGACACTGGTGATCTGCCTCAATATGAATGGATTATCTGAAGGAAAAGATGGTATATTCTGTATATTATTCATAATAGGCTTGGATTGTGTCTATTTTTCGTACCATCGCACCTTCTAGACATTTCATCCGGTATGCGCTATATGACAGTATATCAAAGAAAAATCATGTAGGCTACTGTAAACTCCAGAATCAAAGGTAGCCTAAAGGGGCTTATCGGAGTGGAAGTTGAATGCTAGGGAAACGAGGAGACAGCTCCTTGTTGAAGAGTTAAAATGTGCACAATAATGAAATACGTCCTCTGCATTTAACCCATATGTGACATCGTGACATAACAGGGGGCAGCTAATTCAGCACCCAAGGAGCACTGCTGGAGGGCAGTACCTTGCTTAGGGTACCTCGGTGGTACCTTGCTGGTCGGGGATTTGAACCTGCAATCTTTTAATTGCAAGGGGGCTTCCCTAACTACTACACCACCACTGCCCTGACCTCATGGTCCCATGATCACATTTGATCATCATGATCACAAAAGATCACCATTTATTGACACCACTGTCGCTGGCCAATCTACGCCCACTTCTACACTAGGTTTCACATATGCTGTGCATGTTCCGACCATTTATGGCGCGTTCATGGCGCATCGCAGTATCACTTTAATGGAAAGAGGAGAGTCTGTATTTTTATGATATTCAAAATAATACTTTCAGGAATATTAAATATCAGGGTATACTATAATACTGTCATACCTCCCAAATTCATTAGTAGTATCGCACATCGAGATGTATTGATATCATCGAGATGTTCTGATAACTCGGAAATTTCCAACCTCCTACTTAAAAAGTACTATAGAAGAGCTGAACGGAATGGATTCATAAAGCAAATTTACGCAAGCAAATGCAAATTCTGCTAGCATTCGCAACATAACACATAGCATAACACAGCATAACACAGTGATTCTCACAGATGTGCTAGCAGAGATTAGCACACAGAAAGAAAAAAAAATTATACAATAATTACGGTATACACTGTGCTAACAGTCACTCTCCAAACCAGACAACTCCTTTACCGAGCCGACCCTTCTGCAGTGTTAAACTGAAGCCAGCTGGATCTACGCTGTAACTAGTCTCTCCTCACAATACGACTCGGGTATGGCTTAGTTAATGTATGCCAGTGGAAAAGTGCCACAAGACTGTCTGTATTCAAATGATCAGTCACTGAAGATTGGGGCATATTTACTACTTTTCCTTCCACAGAGAAACAGTGCTGCAGCTATGCAGGTGGTCCTGCCACAAAGAGCTTTGTACTGTGGATTGAGGACATTATTGGAATGTTTTCTAATCAAGACTAAACACCAAAGAAACAGTGTTTCTGGTTATTCCAAACTAAATGCACTTATGGGATAAAAATGGCCCTATTAGTATGCGTGACTAGCTTCCAGGAACTGAGTCCCAGAATATATCTGTAAGCCCTGAATACTATTATTTTAAGCACAGAAACCACAAACAGCAGAGAGCTTCCCTGAGCAAGACAGCGTTCCTGCACCTATGGAGTAGCACGCATCATTCACTTTCCTGCAAATGGATGTATACCCTTTTTCCTTCTATCCCCTCTGCAGTGATTGCTGGACTGCTATCTGTTTGAGTTTCAACTGGAGTTCCCACCCACTGCAAACACTGTCAGGGATGGTTGCTCACCTAGCAGTGTGGAAGCACTCAGGGTGTGACTTGAGCATGGACATCCTTGAGATCTTTGAGGTCAAAGGTCAAGGATGTTTGTTCCCTTCAAAAGCTTTTTATCAGGCATATGTTTTCAGAAAGCCCTTATCCAGTTTGGGACGTGATGTTCTGGACTCCAAACTAGAAGCAAGACTAGGTTCACACCTGGGCCGACCCGCAGCCATGACAACTTATCGACCATTTTAATAAAACATCCATGCAGACAGAAGCCTTCACAGTTTTTTTATATCCATTTGAAAAATACATCATAGTATTTGGCTACCCTCTGCAATTGTGTTTTTCTCATAAAATAATTAGATCTGGTTTGAGGATACGCGTTTGAGCAAACACTGTTACATACATAAAATGGCTTGCAGACAATACCGTTGTGTTTGAGAGTACCGAGCAGCCGACTACTTCAGGTTTTGCATGTTATGAATTCTGGGAAGGTGTGATAGTGTTCATCTGTGGCTTGGAGCCGAGGGCTCTTGGAGGCTGGCCCAGTCTAGGCTGAATCTTGGCTTTTGATGTTTGCTTGTCTGAGCTGGGAATCAGTCTCCCCTGAACTCTGTAAGTGGCCAATGCCGGCCCCCCTCCCCACCCTGCAGATAAACAGCGTTTGCTCAAGACAGGAATCTTAACAGGGAGATTCCCACAGGAGCAGCCTGGTACCTGAAAAGTAAAAATAGAAAAAGTGAATATATATATATAGACACACACACATTTTGGCATGTTATTCTACTGTACTGTCAATTCTTTTTGTATTGTTTAATTTCTAACAGGTAGATTTCCACAAGAGCAGCCTGGTACATGTAGGAGGAAAATGTCTGGAGAGTGACTATATATTATATACATACATACAGACACACACACACATTTGCTTCCCTCCAAAGAATTCCTCGCCTTTTTTTTGGCATATTATTCTACCGTACTGTCAATTCTTTTTTGCAATGTTTAATTTGTGGCTTAGTTAAATGTATGCAGGCAAGAGAAGATCCATGCGTGTTGACAGAAGATCCACGCGTCCTGTCTTTGTCACAGGGATACATACGCAGGTCCACAGGCGCATCGTTTATACGACTGCTTCCCATTAAGTGAATTCCTCAGAGCGCAATGGGGCAGGGAAGAAACAAACAGTCCAATCAAACAAAAATAAATTGGTTTTATATCTAAGAACATCAAAAAACAAACTGTTCTGGCTAATTTCTAAGCCTTGGGGATGAGATGAGTAAGTAATAATGACACCAAAGGGATATTAATGATTTGATCTATGATTGATGTTTGCCTGGCTTCTTTCTTTGCTCCTTTGGGTCTCATGGAGGACAAAGAGAACTGGAGCGAGGCTAACACAGATTGCTTGCTCTTGTGTGCTGTTACGATCGGGGAGGTGAAGGCTGTCACGGAGAGGCTTGTGATCCAAACCCATGTGGTCCCACAGTGGAGAACCACATAATGGACCGCTTATCACTGACCTCATTTGTCGGGTCAGTTGAAAATTAGAGCTGTGTACCCTATTTTTAGATCATGGGCAGAACTTTTGGCTTCTTTAAAGTCCCTCTGGGATCAGTAGATGCTCCAGAGGCCTGTAAATGCTTGTCATCGTGCAAATGCAATCTGGCTCTCTTCAGTACGTCTTGCTAGCGTTTGAGGACGCTCACTAGCATGGAAAAGTAAATCCCATTCCAGCCCAAAAACCCCGGGGCAAGTTCAGCCCCATAAACCGTGTTCCCTCTGTAAGTGCTGTGAAGCTCCAGGCTGAGTATGAGATCGCCAGGTTAATCTGATTACAGTGATCCCCCGCTATATCGCGGTTCAGCTATCGCGCCCTCGCTACATCACGGATTTATCCCCGACGTGTCACAGTCCTCTGCATATCGCATACCTTGCTTGTGGTGCGATTGTTTTCGTTTTGTTTTAAGCCCTACGATGGCTCCCAAGTGTCCTGCATCTTCTAAGCCTTCTGGTAGTAGTGAGCCTAAGTGCCAGAGGAAGACCTTGACCATTCAGGAGAAGGTAAAACTCCTGGATATGCTTTGGGAAGGAAATTGTTACGCGGACGTCGCTCGCCATTATGGCTTGAATGAATCGACGGTACGCTACATCAAGAAGGATGAAAAGAATATAAGAGCCACCGCATCACTTTCCTTTAGTCAAACAGGAAAGAGGGTGGAAACTCCTCGGAATAAAGCCATCGTTAAAATGGAATCTCATACATATACATTACATGTTATTATTATTATTATTATGTTACTCATATCCTTAGCCCGACATCCACATGTCATATGTGTTCTTTTAATAAGTTTACATGTGTTTAAAGTGTGTAGGAGGGGTATTTTAAGGCTTAAAGTATATAAAAAAATGTTTATTTATATGGTATTTCTGTATTGGAGATTTTCACCTATCGCTGATGGGTCTGGAACGCATCTTCCACGATAGGCGGGGGATCACTGTACTCCGAAAATGTCAGGCTACTGTGTGTAACCTCCACTGACCTCAATTTCTGTTGGTGGGGGGTGTTGGGCTCTTAGGGTGTACTCACTTTAGGTGATCCGTACCCTGCCCAGGCACATTTGACCCCCAAAGTCCAGTTTGTTTGGCTAGTATGATTACTCCGTACCGTGCCCGGGCACAGTATGCTTAACCGTTCCTTGGCCCACATGGAGAGGTGATTCTGGGCAGAGTTGGCTGGACGCGGGCATGGAACACATAGTGAGATTGCTAACTGTGTCCGAACTCAGAACACAGATATAACATCAATGATGCAGTCTACACATGCATGTGCACAGGTGCACTACGCATGCAAAGAACCCAGAAGGAATGGCTTGGGTAGGCTGTACAGATCGAGTAGCAACAAATATTTAACAAACATTGCGAGAATGTGGTCACTTTGGTTGATGGCAGACATGCAGTGTTTGCTGGAAATTTGGCCTGACTAGAGTATCCAGGAACAACAGGATGAAACACACAAAAACTCACAAAAAAAAAAGAAATATTTGGTATACGATAAATCTATGAGGGTTGCGTGCCATCGTACAGAACATGACTCCAAATAAATCACAAAATAAGGACATTAATCATGAATTGCATTCTGTTGTGTGACCGCACTTCCTATATTTTCTTCAAAAGAAGAAAGTCACACGGTGATGACGAAAGCGTCACAGTATAAGGCAACCGGGCAGAGTGTGAGTACGACCTTATAATGCAGGGTCAAGAGGTATTATGGCAGGAGCATCACTAGAGATTTATGAAAGGGGGGCTAAGTCTTTATGAGGGGGATCTGATGGAAATGGCCCACATTATTTACACTAATTAGTGTACATTTATTTGGGGGGCTATTGCTCTAGCACCGCCTCTCACACACTAGTGAACACTCCCAGGGCTGATCGGCTGTGTGAGACAGGCCAGGAAGTGCAGGCTAAGAAACTAAGGACACTGTGACTTTGTCTGACTTCCAAGGTAATGCTACTGCCTCGCTGATACACTGTATGAACATTTGGACTTTCACAGTCCCCAGGATGGACCAGTGCCAGCTTGCACTTTGTTTTCTCTGGAGTGAAAGGAAGGTCCAGATGGTCACATGGATTCTTCTGTATCAGAACTTCAGAAGGATACAGAAGATGGAAATAAGACCGTCATTAATCATCGCTTTGATTAAGTTGCTGTTTGCTGAAGTGATTTTGTGTTGAATCTGGACATTGCAGACGGTGGTGGAGAGGGAGCAGGATTTCATTGGGGGGGGGGGGGGGGGTAACAGGCTATGCTGGCCAAACAGACCAGATCCCCTGGACCTGAGTCAGTGGTTTGCTGCTCCCCCCAGCAGCCTCAGCTGTGTAAACTCCCGCTAAGACCCTCTCCCTCTCTCCCTCCTGCGCGGGTTGATGCTCGGCGCTCGGTGACCCAGTTCTGCTCTGCGGAGCGTCGTGACCCACTTGGCCGGCGGCGGGGGAGTTAGCCCGGCTGCGTGTGAGCAGATTCGCTGCTCCGCATCTCCTAGAAGCAGTGAAAGGCCCTAGCGCTCCTCCAGTGGTCCCCGGTTTATGATAGCGGGTGTGTAGCTATCAGCAGTGGTGTAGTGATTGGTATATGCAGGTATACACTGTGTATCCAGCTCTAAAAAATGGCTTTACTGTATACCCACCTAAAGATTGCCAGAAATGTGTATCAGTAAGAGTTGAGGTGCATGTAGACAATTATTCAGCATCACAGTGTACCCACCTGCCCCCCACAGTCTGTCAGTGCTGATGTCCCTTCACCATCTGTCTTAGATGTAGTAGAGTTGCTGTCTCACACAGGTCTTTGCTGGTTCTCTAAGCTCATCCACATCACATCAAGTGCCCAATGTCTCTCTTGGTCGTTATCTCTACCAGAGGTTCTCAAACTGTGGCCCCAGGAGGTATGTGAGGAGACTGTGGTTTCAGGTTACTGTGATTTTTCACCCATGTGATACTCAGCTGCTTTGATTTCATTGTTCCCCCTTTTCCCTGTTTTTAAATTACTGTCTACAAAAGATGTAAGAATGTATTACACCCTTAGGGAGACTGTTATGACAGGCGCTATATAAAAATTAATTGAATTGATCTGGAGTAGTACTCGGTCCAAATAATTTGAGAACCACTACATTATAGCACAGCCCCTGCCTTCCATTCGGCTGGATTACAGAGGGACCTCACTAATGCAGCATCCTGCAAAATCCCGCAGGAGTTCACTTCCTGCAGTGGCTATAAATGCGACATTGTCGTCATGGCAAAGCAGGAGAGCAGAGTATTGCAAACTGCGTACCCTGCAGCACTCAGCACAGCTAATAAGATGTGGGTTGGTTTCTGGGTAGCAGGTGAACGGTGCCCCAGGTGGGGTCACTGTAGGGAATGGTGGCTTTTTTTGGCCCGGCTGGACCCGGTGAAACAGACGCCGCAGGATGTAATGTATGGTTTCCTGCTGAGGAACCCGCTCAAGGAGGACTGTGGATGAGGTGACAGCGGGGTTTGCATCACGGTGACCTCATCCGACAAGGACAGATCCTGGGCTGGTGGAGGATCCCTTAGGCTGCGGGTGATGTGATTCTTTCCTCCACCACAGTAATTTTTCTTTTACGGGGAAACCATGTGGAAGTGCCAATATACATGCTAACCGTAACCCAGTGTAACCCGGTGTCAAACTGCAGTCAGTCCTCGGGGGCTGGCGCTCTGTGTAGCTTAGTTATTTCCCCGTTCCACCACAAATTATTCAGCTCAAGAGCTGTTTGTTAATTAGCACAAGGAGTTGAATCAAGTGTGTTCAATGAGGGGAAACCCAAAAATGTGCCGGGCTCCGGCCCCCAGGACTACAGGATACCCCTGCTCTAACCAATGGGCTATTTTGTACTAAGAATGCTGTCAACTGAAAGCATATCAGACGGTTTATCCCATAATAATGAGATAAAATATATCCTGATTTAACATGGGATCAGCTTTTATTAAACATTCTCGGAACTCAAAGCTAGATTTGATGGGAGAGCATGTTCCATAATGCAGCTAACTTGGAGTCCATTGTATGTGTTTCATGTTTTTTTTCTTGGTCCTTTTGTGATCTGAAATATATTTTGGCATATTGTCATCATCTGATAAAGGTACTTTGTTTATTTGCTACTGAAGTAATAAAAAAAAATCTACCGCCCATTAGTCAAATAACACCAGTTATTCCCAACTTTTGCTGGGAAGTGTTGGGAAATTTAGCATAATTACTCTTGATGATTGAGTTTGTCCATAGCCAAATACTGAATGAGACGCTAGAGAATATGATCAGCCCATGAGAGTGGCTGAGGGCCAAGCAGAGAGGGGTGCTGGCTGGGGAGGGCCCTGGTCTTCTCGAAATGCTACATTATGAGGGATCAGCTAATTAAGTCGTGATGAAACTATAAATTGTATTTACAAGCTGATATTGTTAGCTAGGTGTAGATTTGTCTGTGTTATATCCATAGATTAAAATAAACCAGAATTCCCCCATAACTCACTGAACACTTTATTAGCCCTGCTTGTTCATGCAATAATGTAATCAGCCAATCATGTGGCAGTAGATCTCATCTTTATTTCATCTTTCAACATCCAGTGGCAGATTGGATGCTGTTGTCAAACTTAGTCCAGCAACATCTCAAGACTTTATCGGTTACTGGTGACTTTCTTCTCCAGGGGATGGAGGCCTGAAGGGGGCACCAGCAGGACTGCGGCCGGAGCGCAGAGGTTCCTACCCAACCATCGACCTGCGGCTGTTAAACAGTGAGTCTCAGCAAACAGCGATGTGAAAATGAGCCAGAAGGCCAGACTGCGAGCTGTCCAAACACTCGAGATTATACAGAACGCAGATCCATTAGCATTTGGCTTCTCTTTAGCTTGGACTTTTATCCGGAGAACCAGGGCCTCCTGTTCGCTTGCCCACATTCCACACATCCCTAAGCAATCATGGACAGTATTTATATTTCCAGTCAATAAATATAAGCAACCATTCAGAAGCTTAGTGTTTGATTTTCTCCAGAATGCAGCACATTCAGTGTGTGGTTTGTATTGGGATTATTCTATAGCTCCTTCCAGTTCTCTTCAATCATATGTGCATCTGGAAAAGTGCATTTTTTAGAGTACGAAGGAAAAAAAAATCCCGTTTTCTCAAGCAGAATAAAAATGGCCTTGTAAAAATAGTAACCGAGATATTTAGACAGCAGCAGTATTTAAGGAAGTGTAGAGATTGAGTAGACTGAGAGTAGATTGAGTAGATTGAGTAGACTCCCGGCTTCACTGTAGAATCATGACCTTATTTACAAACCCTGCAGGGTTTACAGAATGTGCTATATTTATAGACTTTGCAGTATTTACAAATGTTGATGTAATTATAGGACCTGCAGTGTTTGAAGGTCGTGCAGTGCTTACTGACCCTTCTGGATTTACGGACCCTGCAGTTAGCACAGACCCCTTTGTATTTACAGACCCTGCGGTGATCACAGACTCCTCTATATTTACAGACCTTACAGTGATCACAGACTCCTCTGCATTTACCGACCCTGCAGTGATCACAGACCCCTATTTACTGATCTTGCAGTGATCACAGACCCCTATTTACTGATCTTGCAGTGATCACAGACCCCTCTGTACTTACAGACATTCCAGTGATCACAGACCCTTCTGTATTTACAGACTAGGCAATGATCACAGACCCCTTTGTGTTTACCAACCCTGCAGTGATCACAGACCCCTTTGTATTTACCGACCCTCCAATGATCACAGACCCCTCTCTATTTACCGATCCTGCAGTGATCACAGACCCCTCTGTACTTACAGACACTGCAGTGATCACAGACCCTTCTGTATTTACAGACTAGACAATGATCACAGACCCCTCTCTATTTACCGATCCTGAAGTGATCACAGACCCCTCTGTACTTACAGACACTGCAGTAATCACAGACCATTCTGTATTTACAGACTAGGTAATGATCACAGACCCCTCTGTATTTGCAAACCCTGCAGTGATCACAAACCCCTCTGAATTTACAGACACAGCAGTGATCACATAACCTTCCATATTTGTAGACACAATCTCATCTAATGGATGGATTGATGTGCTTTATTGATCCCAACTGGGAAATTCCTTTGTTACAGCAGCAACCATAAATAATCTATGGCATACCACAGTACACAGTCTTGTAGTTACATACAGTATGCATCTCTAGAATGGCTGAAAACAATATTGACTCCAAACCAGTGGCGTTTAACTGAGATCCTGTGACCCTCATCTCCCCCAGGGGAGCTCAGCACCAAGAGGAAGGTGAAGAAACTGCTAAGCTTTCAGAGGTTCCTCCATGCTCAGCGCCGGCTGCGGGGTCCAGGCTCCCAGAACTCCCTGCACCTGCTAGACGAGGACTATCAGGGCCAAGCGGTGGTGAGCACCAGCACAGACTACATATAACAAGAACATAGGCTACACAGCACCAGCACAGACTACATGTAACAGGAACAAAGGCTATACAGCACCAGCACAGACTACATATAACAGGAACATAGGCTACACAGCACCAGCACAGACTACAT
>JAODKC010000043.1:9096472-9139489 GCA_026777985.1 Mormyrops attenuatus
ATAACAGGAACATAGGCTACACAGCACCAGCACAGGCTACATATAACAGGAACATAGGCTACACAGCACCAGCACAGGCTACATATAACAGGAACATAGGCTACACAGCACCAGCACAGACTAGATATAACAGAAACATGGGCTACACAGCACCAGCACAGGCTACATATAACAGGAACACAGGCTACACAATATCAGCACAGGCTACATACAGCACCAGCACAGAAGACATAAACAGGAACACAGGCTACACAATATCAGCACAGGCTACATATAGCACCGGCCCTGACTTCATATAACAGGAACATAGGCTATACATAGCACCAGCAGAGGCTACACAAAGAGCACCAGCAAAGGCTACATATAACAGGAACATAGGCTACACAGCACCAGCAGAGGCTACATGTAACATTAACCCAGGCTAGACAGAGCACCAGCACAGGCAACATACAGTATAACATGAACACAGGCTACATAGCAGCAACACTTAACTAAAGCACGGGCTTCTGAAAATATCTATATGGACAAATTCCAGAATAGAGATTAGCTAACACTTTTTCACAGTTTCAGTTTCATAATCTGTTAAAGTGTACGTATGGAGTCATTACACTGAAATACAGAAATACAAATTGATGTGTAAAACATTTGATGTTACCTGCATGTTCAAACTGTCGTCATAAATAGCATTGGGAGATCGTTTTTGATTTTTTTATTTACAGATATATAGTTTTAAAGACGATTTCATATGTGCATGGTATATAAAGCATCATGCTCCGTTACATCTTCTCCTGCTGTCCTGTTTTGTCGTGTAGCATATGTTGTCGAAAGTCGGAACGTGGAGCTTTGATATTTTCCTGTTCGACAGACTCTCCAACGGTAAGAGGCAGGCGATGCTTTGGCCTCGCGCACGCTGAAGCACGCATCCCAGCCCCCTCGCTGTGCAGCCTTAGCGAAGTCGGCTCCTGGCCTGAAGCTGAGCGGAAATAGCTTGTTTGTGCTGTTTCGGCCACTTCTTATCACCTCCATCTCAGTCGCTTATGCTAAGGCTCTCTGAACGAATATGTCTTTCTGATCCGCTGCATGCTGCCTGCACTGATTCCTGCGCATCTGATTCCTGCTGCCCTGCTCTTTGTGAGCAGAGTTTGTGCAAATCTCTCATTGCTAACTGTGTAGCCTGATCAAACTAAATTACTTTCATCTTTTTCACCTCATCGGGCTGGAATCTCTGAGTGCTCAATGTACTTAGCCCCATAATTTGACACTTTTACAATCAGTGATTGTTCTGTTTTCTTTCGGGTTACGCGATTGGTCATAAGCGAAAGGCATCAGTAATTTACCATTTGTACATTGTGTTAATTAATGTGTCCCAGAAGGGCTTTAATCTGCTAATTTTATTTTTTCTCTAGGAAACAGTCTGGTGACACTTCTCTGTCATCTTTTCAATGTGTATGGGCTTATTCATCATTTCCAGTTAGATATGGTCAAATTGCATAGATTTTTTGGTAAGTTAAATATGTTTAAATATTGCTTTACAAAATCTGGAAATTCCTCTCATATAGGCAGCTTAAGTCGATCTTCATTCTTGGTGACCCTCTCCATTCTCCAGTGGCCATTTAAGGACCATGTATTTATAGGGCTTTTACCAGAGCACTTATCTGTTCATCTGGGACCTGTCAATCAAACTGTGTCCCTGCTGTGTGTCCAGGGATGGTCCAGGAGGACTACCACAGCCAGAACCCTTACCACAATGCCATTCATGCCACAGATGTCACCCAGGCAATGCACTGCTACTTACAGGAGCCTCAGGTGGGCAAAAAGAGGCTTTTGCCAACAGTTTGGTTGATAGTAGGGGCACAGACAGATGGACAGAAAGAAAGTCAGTTGTGTAGACAGCTCATGCTGGGTCCTCTGCCTCCTGTAGATCGCTCACCACCTCAAGCCACTGGATGTTTTCCTGGCCCTTTTGGCGGCAGCCGCCCATGACGTGGACCACCCCGGAGTCAACCAATCCTTCTTGATCAAGACCAAACACCATCTGGCCAGCCTGTACCAGGTCTGCCTCCATGGTCTGCCTCCATGCCCCCTGGTAGCGATGACCCTTCTCAGATCTGCATCTGTGTGTGTGAGGTGTATGTGACTCACATGCTCATCTCCTTCAAATCACAGAATTCCTCAGTGCTGGAGAACCACCACTGGCGCTCCCTAGTGGGCATGCTCCGGGAGTGCAGCCTACTGTCCCATCTTCCCCCAAATACCTTGTGAGTTTCTGTCTCTTCCAAGTCCCTCGGGGCCTTGAATTTGTGCTTATTAAGCATGGTGTAATTTCGTACCATGGTGAAGAATAATGGGCCCAGAACAACTGAACCTAGGAAGCCGGTAATGATATTTTCAAGTGTAGTATAGATGGCCTACCTTGAAAAGGAGCAAATCTGTCACCCCCTGCAGGCGAGACATAGAGCAGCAGCTGGGCTCACTCATCCTAGCCACTGACATCAGCCGCCAAAATGAGTTCTTGGGACGCTTCAAATCCCACCTGGACAACAAAGACCTGCAGCTGGAGGATGCCGGACATCGACACTTCATGCTGCAGGTGAACCCTGATCTTTACCCCCGTGAAATCCTAAACATTTAGCATGACATTGGAAAAATATGTGATATTCCAGAAGGCACATGGAGTCACGAGATATAGGGATTTAGATGAAACAAGCAGTTTATTAGCAGGCTTGGGATACGACAGGTAGTCTGAATACAGTAAGTCCCCAAAATACGAACCAGTTCCGTTCTGTGAGTGGGTTCACAAGTCCAAAAGGTCGCAAGTCCGACAAAGTTAGCCTAGGCATCCAGCAGATGGTGCTCCAGCCCCCAACCCTCAGCTCCTACCAAAACATGTACATGTACAGCTATTTATACATAAGGAAATGCTTTTAAAAGTTATTCTTTGTATTTTTGTTATTGATTTCAGGTGCATTTTAGCAACCAACAACTAAGTTCTTTTTTTTCTAATTTTTTTCAGTCAGTTGACCTTGCATACTGTTACTGTATCAAGAATATCAGAAATAAGCACAAGAGATAAGAACTAACTTACATGCAAAATTTGAAATTCCAGTACAATTTTTAATTTTGCAATTATTTAAACCGTTTTTATTTATTTTTTATTTTTATTTACTGGACGCGTACATTCGCATCTTTGAAAGTTCACATCTTAAAGGTCTGTATGTTGCTCTTTAAGTCAATGTTTTTCATCCTGGTTCTCAGGGACTGCCAGACAGTCCACATTTTTGCTCCCTCCCAGATCCCAGCCAATCATGTACACTGAATACCTGGTACATGTGTGCTGGGAACTGGGAAGGAGCAAAAATGTGGACTGTCTGGAGGTCACCACGGACTGCGTTAAGAAACACTGATATGAACAATTGCATAGAACTATCGCTTGATGAGTGGAAGGACTTGTTCCCCAACCTTGCCCCTCCTCCGAAGCATCTGATGTCTTTCCATCCTGATGCCTCATAGCCTTTAGCACAGGCCGTCAGTGTCCTGTCGGTAGCCCATTGGAGGCTCAGCTCACGCTGCCCTCGTGTCACCCATTTAGATTGCCCTGAAGTGCGCAGACGTCTGCAACCCGTGTCGCAACTGGGAGCTGAGCAGTCAGTGGAGCGAGAGAGTGTGTGAGGAGTTCTACAGACAAGGTCAGTCACATGGCTGCCACCAGCTCGACCCTGCCTGCCACTTCAACGCACCCGTAGGCTCTCAGACCACCGCCTGTCCTACATGGCTCCGCGGGAGGACAGAAAGTACCCTGAAAAAACAGGAAGAGCCCATTTCCTAAAGCCATTCCTGGATGGTCACGTAGCGCCATGCAGTGGGTGCATTATCTTTTCCCCAAAGAATCCTGTGTCGCTAACTCTCCTTAATGACTGTATTCTAGAGTCAGAGTCGCCTGCTATCACAGTAGCTGTTCTTAGCTAAAATGAAACTGGGACAGAGATGAAGGAAACAAAATGATGATCACGAACGTCACCAGCTGCCATTAGCTCGTGACAAATAAAAATCTAAATTGCCTGTAGTGTGTGTGCCCTGCGATGGACTGGTATCCAGTCTGGTGCCGCAGCCTTGTGCTCTATGCTGCCCGGGATAGGGTCTCCCTGTGACCTCGACCACAATAAGCGGTTAGAAGATGGGTGGATGACTGCCGATGAGATTTAACCCCCCCCAGGCATCACTATTCTGTCAGTAGGATGTCCAAGCTTTCTGCCCACCTGGGGAAAATAATCACTCTTTATCAAGGTAATCAAGGTTTCACACAGGAACATGTAGATCCCCATGAAGGGCACTAGTTGATGTCAGGCACATCTTATCTGCGAACGTCTGCTCACGCTGCACTTCTTACAGGTGACCTTGAGAGGAAGTCCCACCTTGAGATCAGCCCTCTGTGTGACCAGCAGCTGGAGACCATTCCCGTCATTCAGATAGGTAGTCCCAGACCATCCGCCTGGCCATCTCTGCCGAGCATGGCGACTGCGTCCTGTAGTCAGCCACCTTGTGAGCTAACGGTGACACTCTCCCGTCCCTCAGATTTCATCACTTACATCGTGGAGCCACTGTTTGATGAGTGGATGCGCTTTACCAATGGAAGCCTCCTGGCAAAGAACATGCTGAGACACCTGAAGAGGAACGAGGCTCTGTGGAAGCAGCTATATCACACACAGCACAAGCAGGCTGCAGGACGGGCCCCCCCATCTCGTGGGGGCACAGGGATCCCATAGATGCTTCCCCATGAATGTGTCCCACTCCAGCGGTGGTTTCCTTGCAGAGCTGCAAACAGCCAGGCTGCCTTGTGGTATGCTTCGGAGTCAGAGCTTGCGACCGGCCAATCACAGCTCGCTAGGCTGCAGCGACCAATCAGAAGCCCCGCTCCTACCTCAGTTTCTGTCACAGCCCACAGGGCTGGTATTAATTGGGAGGCAGCCCAGGTATGATTTCGTCTCAGAGAACTCTGCGAACGAGCGTTCCGCATCCCATGATTCAATTCTACTGCAAACAGTGGACCAAAATGACCTCACTAGAGTGTTGAAGCTGCCAGACTGCACCACGGAACTGGAGTAGCATGTCTGTAGCAGAGAGCTTGTGAAGATTCCCTCAAGAACACGACTGCATCCCTTCACCTTTTAATATGTGCTCCAGTGTTACATTGAACTTTCCTCTTTACATTATTTCTAAACGGGACCAGAGTCGTCCTCAGAAACAGCACTTGCACATTTTACAACAAATTCCTGATTTTTACATATGATCAGTAAGCTGATCTCTGTGTGTGTGTGTGTGTATATATATATATATATGTATATATATGTATGTATGTATTTTTCCCTGTGTGTATATATCCACCCTGGTTCTCATAACAAATGACTGAACACTGGTACCTACTTAGAACAAAGGGAATTTGTCACGAATATGGTCACTTTTAAAACCAGCTTCATACGTCACCCGTTTGGCCTGATTACTACACCTTGTGCAAATAGTGGAAACCTTAACATGACTTTAATAACTATTCATATTGCAGATTTCACTATGCACTACCCAACTGTTCCCGTGGCTCTAATATAAACTACAAAATACAGTCCAGTACAAAGAACCATCACATCTTCCTGATTGTCGCAACACATCTGGCTGTGCGAGGGCTCACCGCACAGATGCATTTACCGGACACTGACCACGGATGAGCAGAAACGCAGGTCACAGCAGGAGTGTACGGTTTATTTTAAAGCAGCCACGTTGACGGTTTTGCCCGATTGGTAGGTTCCCATGGCGATGGCGCAGATATCCAACAACTGACCAGAGATACTTCAAGCGAAATGTACAAAAGGCAGGCAGCTCTTAGCCCCAGAACAGTCCCTCAGAAGTTACAACAAAGTCACAATACAACAGTATATTACACTACAGCAGTATCATTAGAGTAGGTCTTGTGATTTCAGAGGGATTCCTGTTGAACTGCGTTTTAATATTTACACACAAACAAAAATGGTGATGTCATTCTAGCAGATACCAGGGAAAAGGCAAACCTGTGCATTTTATACAGGAAATTCTCCTATGAAACAGGTACACAAAGGGGCAAGCCTGCTAACCATTTACATTTCCAATGCAAGCTGAACACTGCTGGTTCCTGTGTCACAATACCCATAAACTCCTCGACCTGACAGTCATACGCCATCCATAAAGAGCACAAGGTTTCAAATGCAGAGCTGCGGTGACACACATGGCTTCCTTATTCAGTGCCTCATACAGTTTGCCTGAACATACAACTTGCTAACCAGAGCTCGCAATAAAACAGGTCACCGCAGTAAATTCCCATATCGCTTCCTATAGATGGTTTCGTTCTTGGAGTGCACTTCTGAAATCAGAACCTCAATGGAATAAATTAAAATGTATTTAAAATATAAAGGCGCTATAGAATTATGGCAGACCAAGTGACATTAACACCCACAGCCACCAGAGGACATCAGAATCTTTATGCTGGAGTCGGCAGACAGAAGTCTGTATGTGTCCAGGAGCTGCAGAGTTCGGAGTGACAGCCTTGTTTGGATTAGCTGCTGGCTGAACAGGATTTCACAAATACAGTCTGCCATGCTCGCGCCTCACATGCTGAGGGATCTGAAATGGGACACGACACAATGAGTAAATATGCACTGCGGCTCTTAAGTCAACAGGGTGGCCTGTGTGTTACACGACAAACCAGCTTATGGAATATGGGTTAACAAATGGAGAAGATAAACAGTCAAATACAGAAATGTCATCATGCACTTTCAAGGACATATTACTCAAGTTCAAAATTTAAAGTAATTGGTGAAACAGTGACCTCTGGTGAAATAAAGCTAGTATTACACAGAACTATATAGAACAGATCATTTGTCAATTAAAAGAGCTGCATAAAATAAACATTTTTTTTTTTTTTAAAATCAGACTACCTCCCCTATAAACAGACAGACCAACAAAGACCTTTCCATAACCATTTACCCACAATCCCTCCCACCTTGGAGAACAGTAAATGATAAACTCACACAGGGCACCTCAGGGCTTCCGAAAGGGGAGAGCTCAGAGGAGTAGTTCTCCTTGTCAAAAGAGTCCTCCTGCTGCCGGCATGCAAACTTCTTTTTTAGTGCCTCGGCTATGATGGAAGCAGGATCCGAGGGCAAGGCTTTCCCCAACATCCTTCGCCTCAGTCTCACTGGGGTCCCACCTGGCGACCTTGGTGGATGGACAACCAATAATAAACTTGCATTATCTAGCTTAGCCTTGTCATGCATTTCATTGAGGGTTGCCACAAGTTATGAATGATATTCTGGCTCACACACCATGTGGTATCCCTCAGCCCCACTGCTCAGCACGCTCATCCCAGCCCATACCTTTCCACCGCACGCAGTTTGACCTGGTTCAGATCCTTCAGCACCTCCAGCATGCTGGGGCCTTTCTTGGATTCTGATCCAGCTGCCTGGCAACGATGATTATTCTTCCGCTCGGGGTCACCTGTCTGGGACAGTATGGCAAAGCCCTGGAGTGGAGCCTCCTTTGATCTATTTATAGGCTCATAACTAGGAGGTGGAGGTGGAGGAGGAGGGGGGGGAGGAGGAGGGAAACAGCGAGGAGTCGACGTGAGGACTGGAAGAGGAGGGGCAGGGAGAGGAGTCCCAGTGATCTCCAAACTGTTCTGGGGCATATCAGGACCTAAAAAGGAAGTTGGCAAGCAACATTGTGTTACTATGGAGATTGCCACCTGGCATCTAATGCATTAGATCTTTTAATTTTCACACCTCACCCATTGATTTAGCTAAACATTTTATAAAGTATGTCTGAATAAGCACCATTCATGAGAACTACAGCAGGGTCACTTTCCCGAGTCCGAGATCCTGCTTCTTAGCACCATCTGGCAGCTAGCTGGGTGTAATGAAATTTACAAAAAAAAAAAACACAACAACAACGAACACCAGCAGGGTTGGAAAGAGCAGCCCCACCACACACCCGTTGGGGCACTGACGATGACGGCGATCTGAGCCCGCAAACGGAGCAGCTCCTCTTCGAGGGCTGTGATCTTCTTCAATGCCACCGCCCTTTCAGGGCCAACCTCTACTGCAGCACCGTGGCGAACTCCGTGTCCACTGGGAAGGTGCAAGCCACTCCTGTAATACGATACACGTCCAACATTGTAACTGGGGTAAATATCACTGACATGTTAGATGCTGACAGAAAAAAAACTTCAGACAAAACACACACACAACATTCAAGAGTTTGTCATATGTACAGTAAACTGTTAGTTACACTGTATGATGAAAATATTACTTTGCATATCCTTCCAGCCACTGGGAAACACAAATTAAACAGAAATTATGGTGCTTCAATAAGACAATAACAAAATAAATACGTGCACAGTGCAATGTAAACATATAGTACAACGTAAATATGTAATGCAAGTATTACGGTGCAATATCGGCAGAACTAGTGGCAAACCCAGCCCCTCAGTGATTGAGAGTAAAAACACTCAGTGATTTATCAGTGTTAGATTACATTACCTAAACTTTGCGATGGTTTCGCTGTCATTTCTAACAACCCACATTACATCGGCCAAAGACGGTATGGTGGGACTCTCCACGTCAAAGCCGACCCTTCCATGGTTCACGTGTGTCAGGAAGGGGACCTGTGAACGAGCATAATGTGAGAAACCTGCAGAAGTAGGTATCGCTGTATTCAACCCCATTTACTACCTATGTAAACAATCATATTTGCCCATCTATACCGTACTTGAAAATGAACTCGTGGACGAGCACTCAAGGGAAGGTTGCTTCCAATCAAACGAACAATGCTGCGATACTGTCCACATAATTTGGTCTGGCATACAGGCAATAGCTGAAAAAGATGGATCACATTCACAGCAGTAGTCCAATACGCAATATTTGGTTACTTTCAGTATAGTCCATTTTAAATACCAAATATAGCAAAAAATAAAAACTCGACATTACCATGTCTGCTGGAAGTCCAAAGTATTCGAGCACATACCGTAGAAAATCAAGGATGCCAATCAAGGGAGACATTGCAGACGTTAAAAGCAATTGAACACGAACAGTAATACGGAAGTCCAAACGACGCTACATTAGCAGCTACTCAGTCCTGATGACCATATTTTAAATATGCAAAAGGAAAGCGTGGAAGCTTGCAATTAATGCCCGAAGACCAAACGAATCTCGGTCGTAAAAAAAAGACAATTACAATCACTGCTTCCAGAAATGAACAGCAAATTACTGCCTGTTAACAAATAATGTACAAGCGTAACTATATAGCAGAAGCCCTACGACAGAAGCTTCCCCCCAACAGCAACCACGCTTCCAGGTTAAAGGAACTCAAATAAAGCCGCGTCAACAAAGCGCACGCTGAATGGCTCGCTTCAGTTTGCTGAAAAAATAAACCAATGGGCGTGCAGCACCGTGCGAGGTCAGCTTAGCGGGCCAGCCAATCGGTTTGTACTTTGTAAAATTCGTACGAAATTTGATTTGGGACTTTGCTAGGATATCGGGTCTTGGGTAAGGACAGCAAAGCTAATTTTGTAGTAACGTCTTATACCTGTTATATTTTTTAAAATGTTATTATAACCCCTATAATCCAGCACTATAATCCTTCGTAATATTTGACGCGGTACATGCGATATATATCAGGATGTATAGTTATTAGTCTGTCGGTAATTCGCTGTTCGTCTACCAGTATAATTATGGTCGCAGTTTATTTCGGTGACTTGTTAAATGCGATTCTTCGCTGTCATCTAAAATGGGAATGTACACCGTATATAATGGTACATGGGATCATGATTTGGGCAAATGTGATCCTGTGAAATCGTGTTTTGCCATGTCTTGAGGTCTATTTTTACATTGTTGTTTGGTTTTTTTATTTTACGTTTTTCTGCATTTTAGTTCTGAACATTGCTTTGTGAATGTTTTGTCTGTGAAAGACGCTTAATAAATAAACTTTACTTACCTACTTACTTTCTTGTTTGTATCGCCTTGAAACGTCGCTGTGTATAAGGGTGATTACTGTACATTTAACACGCATCTAAGGTAATGGGCACCGTTTTCATATCCCCCCAGAAACATGATGGACGCGCTTTCAGTCGTTAATCAACTGCGGGATTTGGCGTCGGAGCCGCAGAACAGGGAGCCCATAGTCCAGGACCAAGGCTGTCTTCCCGGCCTGGTTCTGTTTCTGGATCACCAAGATCCCCACGTCCTGCTATCTACGTTACAGGTTGGCATTACCGCTTATATTTGCACGCAGTTGGATATATTTACAGCTCCTCTATGTGGCCGAGCCGGTAAACTTTATTCTGTGTCTTGTCAGACTCTTCGTTATCTTGCCGAGTCCCCCCTTAACAGGGATAAAATGAAGAATGAACTGGGCATGATGGTGAGCCTGGAAAACCTTATGCAACAGTGAGTCTCATTTTAAAGCATTGGGTGTATTTTTTTTTTTAAGTCTTTTTAGGATTTACTTTTAAGGACAAAAAGCTCTCATGCTTTCACCACAGACCACTGAATATCACAACATTTGCAAAAAACAGTCTGAATGATATGCTAAGACATACAGTTACCAAGTTGGAACAGCCAAAACGGGGAAACGCGTTCTGGATTCCTAGTATGGCTTTCTGTGGCTTCTTATTGACATTATCGTTTATTTTTTGCTCTCTTTCAGTAGACGTGGACAGAATGAGCTGTGTGATTTAGCCAGAGAAGTCTTTGGTTTGTTAAGTAAACCTCTCCATACTGGGAGTTTCCAAACCCCTGAGCAGCCAAAACAAGTCAAGTCACAGTTCTTCATCAACAGCTCCAACAAAAAGGCCAAGTCCGTCACCCTTCACATTCAGGGCCTGGACAGTGTGGTATGTTTAGACCTCCCAACTTGAAGTAGGTACCGGCAGGTGATAATTGGCCCAGGTTACATTTAATGAGTCAGAATGTTTTATTTTGATACCAAATAAATTAAATATTTGAAGTCCTTAACCATAAGGGTATTTGAGATATGGCTTATTTGGGAACCCACTGAGAGTGGCACATTGGTTGGCACTGTTACCTCACACCTCTGGCACCGGGGTTTGAGTCTCCGCTATGGCCCCATGTGTGTGGAGTTTGCATGTTCTCCCCGTGTTGTTAAGGGGTTTTCTCCCCACAGTTCAAAAACATACTGAGGTTAATTGGAGTTACCAAATTGCCCGTAGGTATGCATGTGTGTGTGTGTATTTCTATACAAATCTCCTGAAAAACTTTTTGAGCTTTATTTTGGTACCTAGTTTAATGGGTTTTTTGTGGCTTCTGTGAGGAAGTTGAGAATAAAATTAAACTATATTTTTGGTTGAACCATTGAAGAATTTCAATGGATAATCACAGTGCGGCTTTTGAAAGGAATAGATAAGGCATGGGATAGCAAAGAGAAAGAAATATCCTTTATTTTCATGAAAAGAATCATATGTGACATTTCTGTACAAAGAAATTAGAAGTTTACTCTGAAGTGTTTTGGGCCAGTTTTTAGACTTGTCTCCAATCAGTGCGCCTACCTGCCAGTACCTGATTGGAGCTGTCATGGCTGTTTTGCTGTATGGTGGTGATTGAGTCCTTTAACCCGATATGCAGGTCCATCGCGGCCTCTGTGAAGAAGCTCTGCTCAAGGTCAAAGGGGTCATCAGCTTTACCTTCCAAATGGCGCTGAAGAGGTGCACCATACGCATCCGGTCTGACCTGCCCGCCGAGGTGAGAGACGCCTTGTTTAGAAACGTGCGATGGACATACTCAAACTTAATTTCATTAACTCACAGAAATCTTGTTTCTACGCACAGTCCAACCACACTAGTCACCCCACATTCAGGGCCAGCCCAGCCCTTTTCAGGGACGTCTTCTCAAGTGGGGGGTGCCTTAAGCAGCCACTTATTTCGCATATGCCTTTGGCTGATGGCCCACAGTTCACAGTAAGTCTGGGTATTGCCAACTAGCCCATGATACAGTACTTGCAATTCCAGTCTCACGATTTAATGCATCAGTGTAGCAGGATATTACCATTGTATCCTTATGGCTCACGCTCCAATATTAAAACAGTGGAACTACAAAAATTTAAAACAGGCCAGATTTAATTAACAGCCTTTAACTGCCAAGGATGAGTCAGTCACTACATTAACATACACACTAAGGAAACATACACACTAAGGCGATTTTAGCTGGATTTTCCGCTAAATGCTCCTCCCACCTGTTTTTACAAAGAATGCAAATCGCGTAAAATACTTCCAGATTCCAGACATGTTTGCTTTGCCAGCATATAAGTCACATTTGCTGTCCTTGCCCTCTACCCTGATGGTCTTCCACTCTTCCTACTGCAAAGGTTACGCGCATGACGTCACAGCAAGTGGAAGTCACTGCGCTCACACACACTGAGTGGCACCGTTAGTGTTCAGCTTGAATGCCGCAAAAATACATCTAAAATGGGAAAGAGCTGCCGTGCTACTGATTTGTACAAATCGATTTAACAAGAAATAGGAGTTATCTTTTTACAGATTGCCGAAAACTAAAGTAAGTATCAGACGTGGATCGGTTGCATACGGTCGATACCCACTCCACCTAATAAGCATGGATCAGTGCTGATACGAATCATGAATATTCTATCGGTACACTTCTGATCTTGAATCAAGTTGTTGCTCACTTCAACTGCCAGTTGCACACACTATATCATCTCTAACTATATTTTTGTGCATACCTAAATTGCACATTTGTTTTTAAAACCATAAATGCAAATGAAAAAAACACATTTCACTCGTACTTTCAAAACATTTCAAAGCTGTATTTTTGCATTGCAGTGCACTTAGCGTAGGCTACGTAAAGAGTCTATGTTTAAACAACTGCTGAAAAAAAGGTTTGTGAAATAAGACATTTCACTCTAGTGGTATCTGCTGGTGTTAAACGGCACTGCAATAAATTAATAAATTGATGCAAAGGTTCACAATACAGAAAATATTGTGACAAACTGAACCGCAAAATAATGATTAATTGCAGTATTGGTACAGTGACGTCATGTAAGGCGTATAGTAACCCAGCATGGGTTTGAGGAACCCTGTTCCTTTGCCTTGCAGTGTCTAGCATCCGCCATTGCCGCCACCAAGGTGTTGACAGCTCAGCAGGTTGTGAAAAATGACGCAGGGGAAGAGGTGAGTCCGCATTTCAAGGCATCTGCTTTTAACATCACAGAAGGAGCTGCTTGCAGCCAGTCACGGTGGACTCTCTGTCCCTGAAGGTCATGATCCCACTCAGCACCGCAGCCGCTGCTGTGCAGGAGAATGTCCACCTGCCAGATTACCTGCCCGAGGAAGAGAGCCCGGAGCGCAACACGGACAGGGCAATATCCCGGATGGGCGCCAAGGCTGACGCCGGCGGCAGCTGGCTGAACGCTGCTGCTACCTTTCTCACCAGGACATTCTACTGGTGAAGCTCATCTTGCTGTTTGTTTGTTTCTCCTGTCTTCCCTGTACATATATTTTAATGTCTATGTGTGTTCTGTCTTGAATATTTGATTTTCAATTCAAGTTTTTTTGAAAGTCAAATAAAAGGAGTCTGATCTTATTTTCCACCCAGATTCCTTAAAAGCATTTATGCCACAATGCTGTTGAACTCTCAAATCTGATTGGTCAGAAGGGTGTTCATTATTTGTGTATAGCTGCACATGTAGTGCTAGAGGGGGGAATCGCAGTAGAAAGTCAATTCTTTAATTATAATGTTACTTAACATTCCAAATGTTGAACAATTTAAAAGTTAACAGAAATGGCGATTTCAAATTAATGACTGGTCTTGGCAACAGAATTTTTGAATTAACGACAGTGGCTTGGGTTGTATCTAAGCAAAATGTTTGTCAGAAGAAGGTGGTTCTAACCAAGAATCTTGGCTCAAAAACGTCTTTAGGTACATATTTGTAAATTAGAGCTGTCAGGATTACTCAAACTCGAATACTCTGTTATTAAAATCATTGATTAAAATTTTCCTTCTCATTTACTCGTCAATATGGCAGAAAGAAGATGCCATATTGATAGCGCATAGAAAATGAGGGTCCAAAGCACAACTTCAGACCATTCAGGTTTGAGAAACTCATCTGATGATGCGAGGGTAGCCGCATTCATGGTTCTTAGCCGCCGCAGCCGCGCATTTAAAAATGTATAATGCACGGCTTTTCGTCCATTGATGCTTACTAACTTAGACACCATACCAGGCCACATATAGTTTGAATAAAAGGTTTATTGTAGCAACATGGTTACTAAAACAATCTGACACAACTGAAGGTAGCAAATAGTGCTTCTTAGTGGTTCCACATTTACTAATATAGATGCAGGTTCAGGGAAAAATTCAGTATCCATCTCGTAACCAACTTAACGAATCGAGGAGAAAGCCCGTACCTGGCATTAGAGGTAATGGTCTCCACTGAAAGTAATCAGTATAGGAAGACTAATTTAAAGTCAACAAACAAGTGTACAAAAATCTTAACTGAAAAAGCAATTATCGCTGGAACAGATTTTTCTTAAACCAAACCAAATATGAATGTTATGTACTCTCCACTTAACAGGTAGAGAGATTGCATGGGTCTTCACCTCCCCAGCCGTACAGTCAGAGCGCAGCGTGACTACATGCTCCTTACATTCTCACTCCACTTTCTCATCCTTCTGCGGGTCTTTCCTCTCCTCACCCTCTGCGCCTTCCTCCTCCTCCTCGTCCTCCTTGCCTTCACACTGATACTTATCATGAGTCCACTTGGGACTGCTGCTGGATTTCCTGAAGGGGAATCGGCCCCTCCCACGCTGGAACAGGCCCCGCCCCCTTCCCCTCTTCACCCAGTAGTCCGTGCCGTCATCCCGGTCATCATGCTGTGGAGGGTATGACAGAGCACAGGTATTAAGTCCATACTTCACGTTTCTGCGTATGCTTTCTGTCACGCATGGGGTAAAGCGATGTAAATATCCCTGTTGGGTTTGCGCCAGACAGCTGTGGACAGTGCATGTGTAACCTGCTCTGGTGCAATATCACTGTTGTATGCATGCACCGACCGTGACCATCCGCATCCACAACTAAATGTATGAACACAAGCTTCTGCGGCCAGAAAGCCCAATAGCGCATGCAGAAATGTGCAGTATGAAATGGGCTTCAAATGCCCCATTTTCAGGGCTGTCTTCTTCATGTGAATCTTACAAGCACTGAAGTTCTCAATGAACAATGTTTCCAAGGATACTGACCCAATCCAATCAAATTACAGGGCCAAATATTATCCAAGTCTCACATCCAATCACAAACTTTCAACAGGGAGCCTGAGACTCACCAGGAAGTACTTCCTGCTCTTGGGTGTATACTCTGGGTCCCATTCTTCCTCCTTAGGTCTCTTCTGAAAAGGGGCGCTGGGAGGGGCTGGTCCTGAGCTGGGGGGAGGGAAGACCCCCCGGCCACGCCCTCGCCCCCCTCTGATGCGGAACTGCTACAGGGTAAGAGAGGATTTGTCTGCATGACTCATCGGTCGCCGTAGCAGCAGTGTACCTACACACCACCCTCCCCATCCCAACAAGGCATAAACCCCCCCTGCAGTACTTACAAAGGTTCCCCTGGGCCGCAGAGTACCCTGGAAGCCAGGGCCGTCCTTGAGCTCCGTCAGGGCCGCCCCCTCCTCCTCCCTGGCCCTGCGCTTCTCCCTGCTGTCCTCACGCGTCACTGACGACTCGGAGGACGACCTCGAACGCCCCCGCTCCTTGCTTTTGTGTTTGCTGCAAGATAAGTTGAGCACTCAGTCTCCAGGTAAGGAATCCACCAGTCAAAGTTGCATGTACTTGGATTAACGATTCTGTTACAGAGAGACCCGTACTGGTTTCCATGGTAACAGTTTGTCTACAGCAAAGGGGGGAAAAAAAACTAGTACTAAAGGTGAAACATTCAGCATACTGAAATCTCCTTTGAAAGGATAGAGAAAAAAAATGCAATACCATACTGCAGCTCTTACACAATGTGCTTAAGAAGTGCACTGCAATGAAGTCCAACCTTGTGCTGTTGCCTGGATTATATGACATTTTATTGTCATTTTTGTTTGCTAATCCCAAATGTCCTCATCCAACAAAAGGCGCAAAAAACTGATTACTGCTGTAAAACAAAATGGTCATTTTCATATAAATAGCAGCAAGGAATGATGAACAACAATTGTTGATATTAATAAAAAGGCAATTATTAAATAGGAAAACACCTTTGACAGTAACATCCCTGGTGTCAGACGTCTTACCTCTCATCCTTAAACGGTTTGTAATCTCTGGGTTCCTTGGTCAGTTTGTCCCCTTTCTTGGGTGGACTATGTTCCCGGGACATCCTGGCCTCATCGTGGTCCCGGCTCTGCTCGGTCCGCCGGCGATCGATATCGAACCGCAAATCAGCTGAATCGCACCTCGATTTTTTGTCGCCCTATCAGAGCGAAGCAGTGTTGGAGCACCCGATAATTCTCGCTGTGATAGCATGTGTTAAAACATGATCCATCATACCTGACAGCCCTCGCCAGCAATAAAAAAAAAAAACACTGATGTACAACACACCTCAAACTGACTGTCAGCCTCATATGTCATATTTACACTGACTGCTCACTGCTGACCCCCTGTGGACATTAAAGGTGATGCAGACCTTCGACAAACTCATTTTTAAGGTGCGACGCCACAACATCACTGAAGGCTTCCATACCTTGGAATCTTCCTTGAATGTTCTTGCCTTCTTAAAAGCACTGGGGGAGATGTCAATCCTCCTTTTGATTAGAAACAAGAACAACTATGAATGATCGGTTAATATTTAATGTTAGCAAGACACTATTTAGTTATTGCTACTTATTGTTCTTTTTTCATTGTACTTGTACAAACGATAAAGCTTTTGAATCCTCGAAACAATGACACATAACATGCTTAAAAATTGCCATCATTTAGGACAAATTATGTACAGTTACATGAGGAGATCCACAATAATCCAGTAAACATGAACATTCTTTGTAGCCTTCAGCAAGACAACCCTTCGAATATAAGCAAAACAATCATGGTTGGTACCTTTATATCATTCCCAGACATGTTGCTAAGTGACGTGGCTAACAGTATTAGCGGCTAACCCGGCTAACTACCTGTGGATCTCTGGGCTCGGGTGTCGGGCCTCGTGCTCCACAGCCGCTGTCTGATAGACCGTGAAGCGCTCGTGGAGGGACATAGCGGCTGGCTGGAAGTGGCGCTCTGCGGGCGGCATGGAGCACAAGTGATTCGGTTAGATCGACATCGCCCGTAGGGGCCTATCTAGCGGAGGAAAGAAGCACAGATCTTACAGAAGATTAACTTTATACACTACAGGCATGAACGCTCAAAGTATCTCCCCCATCTGACTAATTGGTTAGCTTGTTTGTTACAGGAATAGCATAGGAAACTGCTTACATGCCACTGTAATCATGAGAATGACAATTCCATATGACACGATTCTTAATCAGTATTATTGACAACTTTTAAATCAATATCCACTGTTTAGCATCAAAAAAAGATCTTTCAATACTGCAATTACAAACTGAACAAAAGTGACTGTACCTTGAATGATCTACAGAAGTTTTACATTACACAATATATACAGTTTTACATCAGTCACATATTGCAGCCACGTCTGACACATTTACACAAGTCTGGAGAGATCATAAACGAAAGAAGCTTTTTGTTAACAAGTCCGGTTTTCAACTTACCGCCTCTTCGTCTCAAAACCAATGCCTAACACTCGACTCGGTCACTACCAGAGTAGTGCGTCAATCAAACCCAACACGGTGAAGGAGGGCATTTTGGAGCTAGCAAATGATTTTACGCCAGGGACACGGGGGGCTTGGACTGTGCCCGTTTCCGCATTGGTATCTCTCAAGTGTAATTACAGTAACATGGACCTTGGCATTGCAATGCCCATTCCCGGACTGGCATGACCTATTCGCAATAAAAGAGAGAACATCACTGTGCAGACTGCACTGCATTTCCCATCAGCCCCTGCACATCGCCACTGCAGAGTAGCACTGAGCTATGAGTCCATCATATCCACAAAAGACTGGAAAAAACATTACAGAAAGGTACAGGAAATGTACTATATCACTTACTGAATAACTGAATGCAAAGTCATATCTGAAATATGAATAACAGCAAAACAACAATGCTCTTCAAGAAATAAGTAATCTTACAAGTAACAACAGTGAGGGACTTGTTGAGGTACCTCTGACATGATGGACCAAGGACACTACGTGGTGAATGAAGGCCTCAGCCGTGCTTTTGTAGGCCTGAGGCTGAGTGATGTGCTGGAAGATGGAGCGGAAGGCCTGCTCTTTCCTGGCCGAGCAGGCGAGGGCGCTGGCGAGCGAACGATCCCCGGCTATTGAGATGCTTGGGCTGGGAGGGAGGACAAGCAAGGAGTCATCGTGTGTCATTCAGCCCCCATCCCCCCCCAATTTTGCAAAAAACACAACTCACCTGGTATCTCCCAAGTCCAAGGAAGTCATTTTCATTCTAACCTGTGGCCGGGCGCAGTGGCTGGGCCCGGCTCTGGGGGCACTGTCCCCCCTCCCGTCTGGGGTCCGCTGCGGCCCGGTGTTCGGTTGCTGCGGCACTGCCATCTCGCTCTCGGGTTGGAGGCCCTGCTCTTTGGCTTTCAGCAGCCGGTCGGGCTCCCTGCCCAGCCTGAGACCCTTCGCAGTGTCACGCGTCCAGGCTCCCTCCCGAGCCTGGTTCGCCACCCTGAGCTGGTGCGGCTGCCTGTAGGCCTGGACCTCATCCTCCTCCTCTGCCTCAGGTGAGTCCCCCAAGAAAGGCACCTTTTCGGCCCTGCTTTTGGTCCCCGAGTCCAGGTTAAGCTCTAGCTCCATGTCCAGTCTGTTCCACTGGGCCCTCTCTGAAAGCGGCACCTTCTGGGGCTCGCTCTGCCGCCCTACGCCCTGATCCTGAGAAAAGACCGTATCTCCACCCTCTTGTAGACACCTGCCCAAAAGGAGGAAGTCACAGCTGTCCATGGAGAATTTGTACCTTCTGACATGACACTCATATAATCCACATTCAAAATGTTAACTGGTATATGTACAGACTTTGGGAGAAGGGGTACCTTTTGAAGTATTTGCCCACTTTTGAGAGGTCCTGCTCATCACTCTGTGGGAAGAAAACCTTGCTGCCTGGAGGTGCAGAGTGGGAGGAGCTTTGGCTGGGGGGACTGGGCACAGGGGATGGGCTTCGCTGCGGGCTGTTGTCCTCATAGGCTGAAATGCCCATCCAGCCCTCAGAAGGCGGGGCTAGTGGTATCGTGGCAAGACCTCCCCTTGTTGCTGCCCCTACACGTTCTTCCCCAGGCCCCTCTGGCTTCCCGCCAGCTGCTGCCGAAGAGCGGTTGCGAGGGGTCGAGGAAGAGGAGGTGGAAGAAGAGCGGCCGGACGCCGAAGACCGTCCAGAGCGACGGGACTTGCTGTGAGACCTCTGGGAGGTGGACCTGCGTTTTGGGGTCCGGGACCGAGAGCGTCCCCGCCTGGGGCTGCGGGAGTAGCGGCGGTTTTGCCAGTTGGGCCGGAAGCCTCCACGGTGATGGAAGCGACCCCCGCCTTGGTAGTAGCCCCTGCCCCGGTTGCGGAATCCGTAGGGACGCCTCATGCCCCTGCTGGGGCGATAGTCCCGCCGATACTCCCTAGGGTAATTCCGTTCCCGACTGCGGGAACGAGAGTAGGACCGCGAGCGGGACCTGGAGCTGCAGGCGGAAAACAACATGCCTCAGTAGTTGGACACTGCACTGCTTCAGCTTCAGACAACACCGAAAAGCCAACACAAGACAGGTAACCAACAAAGAGTGCACACACATGCACACACACTTCACCTGTATCTCTTCTTCCTCGAGCGTGACCTTGACCGTGACCTAGTGGTGGAGTGAGATCTTGACCTCGATCTGGAGGAGTGAGTGTGGGACTTCGACCGCACCATGTTTATAACCTTAAAGAAAAAAAGATTTTCTATTTCTACATTAGACCTTATTAAATCTACACAAAATAATGTATTTCGGATTCTCACTGTCTTTAATGGTAAAAATTACGGTAATTTAATAACTTTTTTTCCACGGTTACGCTGTGAATCTTTTGTTTTTTATTCATAACTGTACTGATAACACGACAGAGCACCAGATGCAACCAGCTGTTACTGTGTGACTAACTAGCAAGGTGACATCATGTTACTTTTCATTTAAATAATTAAGAGGATTTCAAAAATAACCGAGGGGAAGACGATCACGTAATTTATTATTCATCTACCCGTTTCAATAATAAAAAAAAAAACCACGAAAGCGGAACTTTAAAAAGCAAAATAAAACCGTAAGTATGTCAACCATTTTATGTTGAAGACCGGGATCCGCACACCGGTCTAAGTCGTTAGAAATAGGGACGGGTCAGTTTTGATCTATACCCAGTTAACGCTGCTGGTGGCACAGTCCATCTACACCCTCCTGTCATCCGAAGGGACCCTGCACATTAATTACAATAATATAACATCTACAGTCTAATAAGCACATCTAGCTGATCAATAACACTCCATTATCTTTCTCATTTATTAATCACCAAGCTGTCGCAAGGTTAGATTACTGTATACAACCCTTTATGCTAAATATTTTAAGTCTGTGGCCAAAAACCGGTTCTCATGCAGCGGACAAGTCTAGTTGTAGGGTAATGCATGCAATAAAAAAACGAATTAGACGCTATTACCGTCTAAACCCGCAGTAACACGTCCGTCTCATACAGCGCACTTCAGTCCATTTGCAACCGTGACCAAGATCCTGCTCATCAGACGCAAAAGGGAAAGCGGGTTTAATACGTACGGCCCATTTACGCATAAATATAGACAAAAGCTGTAACTTCCGAGGCTTACGCGGGACACAGTATAAGCCTGCCCCGCCATCTTCAGACTGGAGGCTGTACAACATCTATCATTAAGTACTGCACGCTGTTCAAAAACATATTTCGGGTATTTTACTTAAAAGTATTCTAAGGTTATAGTTCCCTTCAAAACGCAATCATTGTTTCATGTAACGCATGCCTTTGTATTATGTAATTTGGTGATGTAAAAATTAGTGAAATCATACATGTATTTATGATTTTATGCTATCTACCTTAGACATGGGTGTTACTCATCATGAATCTCGATTTGTGGACCGTTTCCTGTTAATACAATTGGTGGTTGATAACACGGTATTTGCTTAGTGATATTTAATCATTTCAACAGTATGTCTAAATCCGGTAAAATGAAGGTCCAGTGGCGGATCTGGAGGGGGGGCAGTGCCCTCGTGACCATACGCATGGTCCTCCCTGTGGCCGCCCTAAATATGTATGCTACTTGTGTCTGAAATAAATGTATTATTATTATTATTTACATGATTATTTACATTATATACATTGGTAAAAAGCAAAATTAACAACAGAAAAAGTAATCAAGCTTGTGGGAGCAAGACAGTCCAAGAAATCAGAGTGAGTTACATATTTGTAAAAACTAAAATGTGACTGCAAAGCATTGCATCAATAACATCTGCTTTCAGAAATGTATTTGACTTCTAAATACTGGCCATCTAGTGTAAGTAATACTTGGAGGACACTAAGGTCAAATGTACCTGGGCCCCGTAACAGCACAACTGGCCTCAGTCTGGCCCCTCCAGTTGAAATGGTCTAGAACTGCCACTAAGTCCATTCACCAATCCATTAGTTCTTAAAGGAGGTAAGAGCTTCCCAGGCAGCACAGACTCCAAGGCACGACAGTAATTAAAACATTTAGAGATGCCAATAATTGCTTGCCTTTTTTAAAAAAATTTGACTTCCTCTGCTGGCCCCAGGAGGTTTGAATCTGGTTCCTCCGAAGGATTCTTCCTACTACGTAGTCGTTACCTCTGGCTTGCTCACTGGGGGCTTTGGGCAGGGATGTAAAATGTAAAGTTTATTCTCAACACAACACAGCCTGCCTCTGAAATCATCATTATGCAAGGTCCTACTTGCCTGACTTGAGAGGATTTCTGGAGCTTTGGTTTGTGCAGGGACATGGAATCAAATGTAAGCAGAGAAATTCTGTAATCCGAATGCGTTAATTGAAATTACTTACTTTATGTTCATTAGTCGCTAAATTAAAATAAAACTGTTTCCTATTGTGATATTTATCCTTTTAATGCAGACTGGAATGCCTGCCTAAGGCTTATTCACGAGGCAGCTGAATGAAGGGTTAGGTGTAGTTGTTTTTGGTCAGTCATAATATTTTGACCATTGTAGGGGAAAGATGTGTACATTGAGGGTATGTAAATTGTGCCAACATGGAAGAATGTGCAGACAGATCGATTTGTTGGCCTTCCTGTGAGTTTGTCTTATGTCACACATAGAACAAAAAAGAAAAATTAATGGATTTTACTTAACATCCTCTAACTTTCAATTTATGAGAATGATTTGCATTTGAAGGATGCTGTTGTATGTTCTCCCCGTGTCGTCGCAGGGTTTCCTCCGGGTTCTCTGGTTTCCCTCCACAGTCCAAAAACTTGCTGAGGCTAATTTGAGTTACCAAATTGCCCATATGTGTAGGTGTGACTGAATGGTGTGTGTATGAGTGTGTGTGTGTGTGCCCTTGATGGGTTGGCGCCCCATCCTGGGTTGTTCTCTGCCTTGTACCCTTAGCCTCTGGGATAGGCTCTGGACTCCCCACTACCCTGAATAGGACAAGCGGTAAATTTTTACAATTCACATTTTGAGGGCCCTTTCACACTAGTAGTGTTTGGTTTGTAATACTTTGAAACATTTGTTCATTTGGGGTACTATACATATTTGAACCCTTGAAGAGGGAGTCTATGTTTCCTTCCAGGGAAACTCTGGAGCGAGTGCTTCTGAAAAATTTATGTTGCTGTGTTATCTTTCTCTACAAAACTGACTTCCAGGGCCTGATACCCAAGATTACAGAATGTATAGTTTTGGATTCCCGGTATACCATGCATCAGTATGGATTTGGTGATGAGGAGTACAGAACCATCTTCAGGTCCACTATTAAAGATGGGCCATGTTCATAAATGGCCATATTCTATTATAAGTTCTTTTAGGGCCACTTTCATTGGCCCTGTTTGTTTGGGGCCACGTTCATTGGCCATGTTTTTTTAAGCCATGTTCATTGAATGTGTTTGTTTGGGGAAGCGTTTTTTGAAGCATTGATATTATTATATTGTATTAATTAATCAAATCATACATAACTTTTTCCTGTCACTGTTAGATATTTTCTTATTTCTTTTTTGTCTGATGTTAGACTGTTTACTTACTAGTTGTAACTAAAATAAGTGTTAATATATCTCAGAATCTAGAGCCAATCTGGCAAAACCGAAGTCATATTCTTAATCAGCACCATAAACTTAATATAATACCGTTCAGACATCGTTGGCACCAAGATCACTGTATACCAGTGTTATGACTTAAAAAGAAACATTACATAATGACACAAATGTTGAAATTGGGAGAGATTTCAGGAGAAACCCCTTTGTTTTCCTCCCATAATCATACATGATTACTCATTACTGTGAAATCTCACTTTCTAGAGGCCATAGACACATTGTTAGAGGAATATTTTGCCAGTATTATGTTAATTTTTATAGCCTTAATCCTTCTGTCTATATTGTCTGCTTCCTGTGACACAGGAACACTGGACCATACTGAACACTGATTCCAGAAGCAGGATTCAGGCAGCCGAGATCATTAGACTGTTAGAAACGTGACTGAGACACAAAACGTTTTTCTTTAGTATTTTCAATCATTGTTTTCAATAAAACTGTTGGCTTTGCAAAAACTGTATAAAGGGTCATCATGTAACGATATTGCTTCAGTACTGTTTCAGTCCTGATGAAAATGTATTTTATGTATCCAGAATGAATAACACAATAGATGAGATAATGTTAAACTAAATTAATATCCAGAATGTTTCAGATTTTGAAAGTTATCAATAAATATCTCTTTGATATGTAATCGTAGACAACTGCTAATATGAATGATGCTATTTGCGATTTAGTTGTGTGAATTTTTACTCATAAATAGTAAAACTTAAACAGTAAAACCAAAATGAAAATTAATATATTAAATCAGGGGTGTCATCAGGCCCGTTTTAGGGGAGTTTGTTAGCCCCTCCCAAATAAATATGTATTTACTGGCTTAAGTCATTAATAGTTTGCCATCACCCCCCTAGTAAAGACTCAGCCTCCCTAGCCATTCATTTCTAACTATGCCCCTGAATTAAACGTAGACTGAAAAATTAAGAAAGAGTCTGAAGTGATAATGACATCATCATCATCACTTCAGGGGGCGTGTCTATGGAAGAGAAAGTAAGTAGCCATGTTTACCCAAAAAGCCCCAACGAGAAAAAAAGAATCAAAACCAAATAAATTAGGCTGTCTGTGTGATTCTATTGAGCTTGAATCCTGGATCTCATGTGATGCACTTGTGGGGGGTGGGGGTTCATGTTTACTGCCACCAAGTGGTAGTTGAGGTACTACTGCTGATATACCATGGCTGGGAAGATGCTGAGTTTAGCTATGTGTTTTTTTTTTGTTTTTTTTTTTATGTGTTTAGGTAAAATTTCCACTTTATATATTGTAAGTACAACAGCAATAATTTACAGAAAAAAGTGAACTGTCACAGCACGACTACAGAATCGCCTGACGAGACGTCATACCTCTTACCCTGATAGTCCCCCCCCCAGCAATGGGATGTCAGGTCTTCTGGGATGTGAAATCGTTTTTGTCCGTCGCTCCAGCAGACAGCCAAAGTCTAGTACCTCATAAGATTCCCGTGTCGATACATCAGTATACATAATGTAAGATACTATATGCAGTTTGTTTTTGATATATTCTTTGCGTTTTTTTAGACTGTTCAGTTCAATGACCGGAATGCCAATAACGCTACATTCACACTGCAGGACAAATGTGGCCCAAATCCGATTTTTTGCTCATATGTGACTCAGATCAGATTTTTTCCATGACAATGTGAACAGCACAAGTCACATGGAATCCGATTTTTTCAATTCCGATTTGGGCCACTTCAGTATGTGGTCAAATTGGATACAGGTCTGATTTTTTGCAATGTGACCTCAGCCTGAACAGCGAAATCGGAATTCATGCGACTTTTACGTCACTCTCGATCGACGCTTATGACAATTCTGTGCAGGCGGAAGTCACCATATGTCTTCGTCAGAGTGCCAAACATGGAGGAGAGCACAGAAGTTGGCCAGTGGAGGGACAGTGAGGTGCTGGATTTAATAAGTATTTGGGGAGATAAATCTGTTCAGGCAAAACTGGAAGGCTCATTTCATAACTGGGCAGTTTTCGAAACAGTTGAAAAAGAAATGGCCAAACGGGGTCAGTCATAAAAGAACGTGGCTCCAGTGCCAACGAAAAGTGATTCAATCTGAGCAGAAAATCAGAATTGAGCATTAAGGCCTGCAGTGTGGACGAAGCCTAACTGACCTAATCCTATTGAATAAGGTCAACACATGAAGGAAAGTTACATTTTAATGTTTATCATCCATCTGTTTTATATATCTGTTTATGCTATTCTTTCCCTCAATGATCAAAAGTGAAATGCTGAGTAAGACCAAGTCATAATGAAAGTCTGCTGGTAAATCATGTATGAGCCTTGGGAGAAGAATCATAAATACTAAAACAGGTGGGTCGGCCTCCATGGAGCCAGGTTTCTCCATAAAATGATCGGCTTTCCAGTTTTCTGCGTAATTTTTTAAAAAGTCTGGCTTTTCATTGGCTGAATTTGAATCAAATGTAGTTTCAAATAAGCCCAGACATGCATCCCTGTGACACAGCAGAGTCAATGTTTCACAAATAATATTTATTGTTTTTTTTTTTTTTTTTACATGCCATACAGATTGAATAATGGAAAACTATTACAGTTTTGACAGAGAGGTATCATTAAATCGAGCATCTATGAACATGGACTAGTGTGGAGTGGACTGTGTGAAAACAGGAGACAAAATCAAATCGGGAAGTCCCAAATCAGAACTAAAACCATTTCATGACTATCACAGACCTCCAAATGATCAAGAAATGCATTTGCTGGTTATTCTGTTTTCAAAGCTTTGTTATCTATTTTAACAAAATATACATCTTGGAAGTATATTTTTCTGTATATATTCATATAATATTTAGCCTTTGAACTTTTTTTTTTTTTTTTTTTTTACACATAATAAATGATCCCTGGTTTTAATATCAAATCAAACAGAGAGCATACTGGGGGCCTAGCCTGCCAGTACAATTCAAATCATACAAAGAAATTTCGTAATTCCTGAAACAATTCTCGTTAGAATCGTGCAGAAGTGCAAAGCTTTGAGAACAAGTGCTTGCAGAGTGGAACATGGAAATGAACATCCCAAGAAACACAACCCAAACCTAAAGACTCAAACTGCATGAAAGTCACGTTTCAGGAATGCAGTTTTTTTTATCCAATGTCTTCTAAGCACTTTGCTCTGAAACGAACAATTACTTTCAAAGACCGTTCAAATATCATAGTCAAAATCTGAAAAGAGAGTCCATGAGTAGCAGCATCGATCTGTAAGGTATTACTGACAGATGGTTAGGTGACTGGATCATTCCATTTCGAATCCACATTTTGGTATGCGCGCCTACTGCATCATCTGGCAGTCTTGCCAAAACACAAATGAGTCTCCCAACAGTTCATTTTATTTAATGTAAGGTCTCTTATACTGCAAGGTCCATCTTATCTGACAAGTGACATCACTAGTACCGGAACCTACACATAAGGGTATTCTGCAGTCTAGACACGACAGTGTCTATATATTTTGCATTTTGTCCTTCAGTTGACATTTTAAATTATTAATTACTGGAATCTTTGGTTTTGGGGTTTAAGCTTTAATAACTTAGAAACTTTAATAACTAAGAAACCATAGTGAATGGAACTAAACGGTTAAAGCTGAATGCTTTACAAAATAATAATAATTTCACGATAAAGCAATTAAAATAGGTTAAGTGGTGTGCAGCCTATTCTTAGTTTTCTCAGAGAAAGCAGGATGTCCTTTACCCCAAGATAGCACTCCATTCATATCTGCCCTCTTGTTTAAACGCCCAGTGTCTTTAACTTGACTTCAAACGCTGTTATTCCTACAGCAAGTAGTTTTTCAAGTATTAGACGACATGACATCTGGTTTCAATGTACAGTAATTAGTATGGCCCAAATTCTAATGGGCCGTCACTCTAACGGATGCAGGTCGGTCGAGGGCAGAACACACAAAGCAGGATCACCTCGAGAGAGAGACGGAGGTCCAGCAGGAAAATGGCTTCAAGCTTCAAACTAACCCAGACAGTTGTACCATCCAAGGGTTTCTCTTGACGTGCCAGTCTGGAAGAACAGCTACATTCTTCTTCAGGAAAACCATGACAGAGTGGCAAGCTAGTGCTGACCACCCTGTGCCCAACCTGTCATAGCAAATCTACTGAGAGCAGAGGAGCAAAATGAGTGCCTGGGTGACGGGTGTCAATCATACCATCAGGCAGAGGTGCATGTGTACGTTGGGGGGGTCTCACCTGCTGTCTGCTGAACCTGGACCTCATCTGTTCCGGCCAGTGGCCTCAGAGACCCGTTCTCCTTGAAGGCGACAACGGGAATCATCCCATTCTCTCCATCCACGTCCAACCTGGTCAGCTTAGTCCCGGCTGACAAGTTGATAACTTCCTCAAAGACAGATGGTACGGGAATTCCATTCTCTTTTGACAGAGAGTCTCTTTCAGAGGAACTGTGGACAAAATGCACACAAAAGCAAGAAAATATCAACACTAAACAGCTATAAAAATCCTTCCGTGAGCCTTTAGAATCTAATTTTGTTGTTGTTCACTATCAAAGAGTATTTGTTGTAACACCGTTATTCCATTGGAGTATCACAGTTAAGATGTTAGGGGGCAACCCTACAGTACCAATCCAAAATCTGGACACACCTACTGAAAATAATTTGTTTTTCCAACTAGATAATGACACTAAGCACATCTCGAGATTATGTAAATACTGTATTAACTGGAATGCTGTGACAGAAGACCTGGCCCCCACAATCCTCCGACCTAAACCCTATAGAGCTGCTTTGGGATGAGGTGGATCAAAGAGTAAGAACAAGGTGGCCAACTTATGCCCAGAACTTTTGGAAACTCCTTCAGCACTGTTGGAGAAGCATTCCAGGTGGCTTCATCTGGAAACTAGCTGAATGAATGCGAACAGTCTGCAGTACTGTTATCAAAGCAAAAGAGGGCTGTTTGGGAGTGAACGAATTTTGCAAAGGTAAACACTTGTTTTGGTTGTTGCGACATTTGAATTACGTCGAGGTCTTTTACTATAAGGTGAATAACATCTTAAATGTTAAATGTGCAAGGTATATAGAGTACCAGTCAAAAGTCTGGACACAGAGAAATCAGTTAATTGAGAGTTATGCAAATCATTTCGATTTCTGTGTTGCTAAGCATTTGATGTGAAAATGTGAAATCTCGAAAAGGTGATTTTGCTATTCATCAAAGCACCATTCTCACCATTCAGCAGCTGTGGTGAGCTCAGGCATGCTGTGGTCTCTATGCTCCAAGTCTGGTGCCCCCTCTGGGTGTGGCTGAATAACTGCAGGTGCTTCAAGTTCCAGGGTGGGTCCTACATGCAGATGCAATGTGTTTAAAAACACAGTCTCGACGGTCCACAACAAATTTCACGACACTACCCATAAATAAAACGTTGCAGCACGTTTCCAAGGTGGAGAATTGGTAAGATTATGGTATGTTTCACTAAGCAATAATCTCAAAATTTCCATCCACGTTCCACTGCTGCTTGTGCAGGGTTGTGGTGCAAGCCTCGAGACTATTGCAGAAAGCACAGGATACAAGGCAGGGAAGCACATTGGACTGGATGCTAGTCTATCACAGTAAACCCAAAATATTTTAATAATTATAAACCAGACAGAAAAGGCCCATACCCATTTCACTGGTGCTCTGCTGAGAGACATCTCCATTTCTCTGAGAAGTAGATTTCTGAAAAATGAAGAGATGAAGAGATCACTCTAGGCACAGGCCACAGACAAAACTGTGTAATTTCCCATGAAGCGCCCGACCCACAGTACCTTCTCAGGAGGATCCGACTTGCGAGTTCTCTTCATGATCTCCTCCAGTCGCTGGGGGAGATTTTCAACATGCAAACCTCATCTTTAGTAGCACATTTTCAAGTAAATTATCACAATGCAAATAAAAGGTCCTTGACAACTCCCTCAAGTAATAATCCTGTAAAAATGTAACTGTACTAATCACAAGTGACGATTACATTTTATTGGTGTAAAGAACAGATTATAATCTACTGTTCTACAGTTTCTTGGCTGGTAAATACCAGTTGTTAATTGATCCAGTCTCTGATGGCATGGAGTAGTTTCTCTCAACCCAGTCCTTAGGGAACCCTCAGATAGTCCATATTTTTTGCTCGTAGGAGTTTTACTGACACAAAAATGTTCTGAGGGCAGAATGAAAAATGATTGGTCCAGAGAGAAAACCAATCAGACTGCAGAGGAGGTGGGTAAAAGCAACTAGAGGAGGCGGGACCAACCAATCTGATGTCTTGGTCCCACCTCCTCTGCAGTCCGATTGGTTTTCTCTCTGGACCAATAATTTTTCATTCTGCCCTCAGAACATTTTTGTACAAAACTCCCACAAGCCATATTTTTGCTTCCTGAATTCCTGGTTCAGTGTGCTGGGAGCTGGGAGGGAGAAAAAACGTGGACTGACTGAGGGTCCCCGAAAACTGGGTCGAGAAACACTGGCGTAGAGGGATCACTGACTTGACAATCACATCTGAGTCAGCGATAAACAGTTCATAATACAACTTGCGTGTGTTAGTACAATGTAAAAGCCTGCTTTCTTCAAACCATAACTAGAACTTTGGTATTTCAGCTAAACACTAAAGTACTTCTCTCAGTTCTGTACAGTTCTCTTGCTAGAGTGCTTTCTTACATCACATAACACTTGTTTATGAACCGGTCCCACCTTCTTCCTCTGCATGCGTTCAGCCTCCTCCTTCTGGAAGTGTCGCTCCCTCTCCAGCCTCTGCTCCGTAGCCACCCTCTGACGGGCCTCCTCTTCCTCTTTCTGAAAAAAATCACACACGGGGTAATAGAGTATCTTACACTTGCAGGCAGGAGACGGACACACCTGGCAGGACGTCACCTGGAACAGTGACATTCAATGTGAGCCTGACATTTCTCAGAAGCGCTGCCCCATTTGACCTGAAACCCAGCACCTTAGCCAGTGGGAGAGCAGGAAGGTGCCCTCAGCTGACAGGAAGTAGAAGCGCTCTCACTTGTTTCTGAAGACGCTCTGCTTCCTCCCTCTCCCTCTGGGCTCTCTCTTCCTCAGCATGCTTCGCCTCCTCCTCCTCCCTCTTCTTCCTCTCTTCCTGCTGTATGCGCTCCTCTTCCTCTCGCCTGACCCGCTCCTCTGCCTTTCTGCGAGCCATCTCCTCTCTGCTACGCCTGCGTGGGACAAACCCCCCCAAAACACAACAGTCAGGGCATTGTGGCAGAGGGTCTGGCCTGTACGCGACTCCCAAACATAAACCCACCTCTCGGCCTCTTCCTCCCACCTACGTTCCTCTTCCTCGCGCTCCCGCTGCTCGCGGGCTTGACGCCGTTTCTCCGCCAGCAGCCGGGATGCCTCCTCAGGGTCCATGGTCCCGGCCATGGGCTTGGTGGAGGGCGAGGCTACGGGGATAGCTGGGGCGAGGGTTCCCTGCTGTGTCTCTGCTGGGGAAGGAAGGCAGTATGATCCCACTATTACTGTCTGGCCTAGTGCTGGAGTCACCCCTAATCCTTGTACTAACTTACCAATGTTAGACTCATCTCTAGGCGCCGTGTCCTCTATGGGCCCTGGGTCCATTTCAGCAGCTGGCTCTGTTACAGATACTGGTTCAGCTGCCAGTTCTGTTTCAGCCGCTGGTTCTGTTCCATCCTCTGATTGTGTCACAGGTGCTGGTAGCTCTGGATTTGCTGGGAGCTTTGGCAGTGACTTGGAAGGTCGCAGGTTTCCAGGGAACAGGGGCAGGCTGGGAAGGGTCCTGGAGGACTTCGGCAGGGAGGGGTGCTGTGCCGGCCTGCTGGATGCACTGGAGGGCAGACGAAATGCTTATCATCAACTAACCACTGAATATTCACTGCTTCACAGATATTTTTCACTGGATATTTTTTTTGTAATATCCAGTCCCAGGCATGTCATATGAGAAGCATATAAAATTGATACTCGCATGTTAAGTAGTCAGATGAGAATTACAATTAGCACAAAATACAGGGAGTCCCAGGTTACGGATGAGATCTGTCTTTAAGCCCAGAGTGTAAACAAGTCGGAAAAATAACTCAGTACATAATAAAAAGAATTATAAAGTAATAAAATTAATTACATACAGTACTGTACTACGATGAACCACTGAAGCTGCGAGATGTGTTCATGGGCGTCACAAAGTAATCAGTGCATTCGTTATTACGAACAATCGTACTGAACACAAATTCTTCATCTAACAGACTTTATGGTGATCCACTCGAAAGTACGAGTTATCTGTAAGTTAGACGTCCGTAACCTGGGGACTGCCTCTAAAGTGAAAGCATGTGAGAGTCATACTAACAAGCCTGTAGTAATATATTAATGTTAAAGATTTCTGTGGTACCAAAAAAAAAAAAATCCCACATCAGCACTCGTAACATAAAAGATCTAAGAGTGACTGCTGAAGCCTAAACGATCTGTCCGGAGCTCTGTAGCTGCTGTCAGTTCCCTTACCCACCCACATCAACATCAGATGTAAATAAGATGTAAATATCCATACTAAGCAGGAGCGCCCATTGCAGTTCCTCCTACCGAACTGGTGAGGGCGCTGGCACTCTATGCTTCTGGTTTCCAGGCGACCGCGACCTTTTGATGACAGCAGGTGTGGAAACGGAGAGGTTGCTCCAAGACTTCCTTACATAGTCTTTGTCCTTCACAGGCTTAGCCACCTTAACAAAATACAAACCTTGTAGGAAGAGGACTATTTACACAACACAATGTGTACATGGGTGTTGCCGTTAGGGTCATACAGTATAACGGCACACCTTTAAAATATACTAGCTAGGGGTATTCATAAATACTACTCAAACAACGCCTAACACCATCAGTATCAAAGAAACACAACTATATCCACTTTTCTTGCGATTATTTTTAGTCAAGTGCAAACAAAAAAAAGGTTCGGTGCATTACTGAAACTGGGAGGCAAGCCAGGGGCCTTAATCTGCTTTAAATCTAGTCAAGGCCTCAATGTACACAACCCAATCCACCAATAAGATGGGACCCCCGCATGGACCCGCCCCCGTCTGCCTTGCAGCAGAGAGAGATTGGTGTACAGAGCATCTCAGATGCCTGGCAAGCATGCCAAGGCAAGATCACATGACCTGACATTAACCAATAGGATAGGCCAGCAGCCTTGGCAAGTCTATAACAATGTAAATTTACACAGTCCTGAGGGATATCCCTCTATCACCAGAGTACTTCTGATTTCTGAGTCTTTGTAAAGTTGTGGTTTATACGATCAAATCTGGGGTAACTCGTGGATCTTAGAGGCAACTTCCAACACCTGCTGGACTTTGCTCACATTGGGTGGTGGATATTCCAGTAAACTGATTACGGATGTGATTCAGTATGTCTGGTGAAGCCTCCAGGCGTGACGTAGCCAGGATCAGGCTCAGCAAGTCGGTCATTTTAAGGTGCCGCATTCCGATAGACTGGTTTGTGCACAGCGTTACCTGGATCAGCCCTAAAGAGGCAAGCTGTTGCGCCACAGACCAGACACCAAACGGAAAGCAAAAGCGAAACTGGGATATACATACCACGTACAGAACAGGTGACAATAGGTGAGAAAGTACCTGTTGGACCTGTTGAGTATGAACCTAATGGACATGTTACTCCAACAGTAAGGTGATGTCGTGGAAAGACCCCCACGTCGGGTCCCTGTGGGCAGAGCTGGAGCTCCAGGTGAAGGCGGGGCGTGGTATGGCGCTTACCGTGCCCAGCGTCCGGCGGCGACCGGCCAAGTCCAGGCTGGGGGGCGGAGCCCTTGCCCGCTCGGCGCCGCGGCACTGCAGGGACTTGAAAGAAGTGGCGCTCATGGGGTGGCAGGAGGCTGAACGGGGACAAATGGGGATGACTGTGCGGTGTGAGTGGGCGGAGAGGGGGGCGGGGAGTGGGCGGAGAGGGGGCGGTTCCATGGGCCGGCAGGCGATTACGAATGGATGGGAGGATGTATGGAAGGGGAGACAAGGAGAAGAGGAAAGAGCCGCTATTAGATGTACTACACAGCATTGATGGTGTGAGTCTGTAGCTGTCCCTGGTGAGAGGGCCGCCGAAGCACCAAACAGGGTCAAGGGTTCAAATCCTAAAGCTCTACAGCTTAACCCAATTAATCCAAATTACCAAGGTTACCGAGGTGTAAAAGGTGCGGCTCACAGTAACCGTAATGCCTCTTCGGAAACAAATATATCGACAGGTGTTTCAGAGGCGTGAAGCTAATGGAATAGAGGGTGGTAAATAGGCAGACTGGGTGTCACCATCATCAGGGACATCTCAGGCTCCTACTGCACACGTCTGGCAGTCAGCAAGGGGGCAGGAGGGGAGCGAAAGAGGGGGTCACCCAGCGCCGGGGTCAGAAAGGATGCCAAAGGGGGCGGGGCTATGATCCGGGAGAACATGCAGCCACCACGAACACAGCAACTGCACACAAACACGGCACACACCCTCAAGTCACCACTCCAAGCTCGCGGATGGTAAGCCATGCTGCATTAAAAATATCTGCTCCAAATCTCCACAAAACCAGGTTAGCGATCAGAAAAAGACTTCGGAAATAGGATTAACGAACAAACCCAAATGACTCATAGCAAGAGCTTGTCAATATAGGTATATTTACAAAAAAAAAACATGTACATTATAGCAGAACCTTCAGTACTCTTGGGATGATATAAAAACGAAAAAGGCATTTATTAGTCAAAGTTAAAAAAGGGCATTTATGTTTTGCAGGCCATTTCTGTGGTAATGATATAACCATTCAGGCAGGAGCGTAGCTAGAAATTCTGGGCCCCCTGACAAAATGTCACTTTGGGTGCCCCCACCCAATTTATGTGTAATTTTACGTCGTATTCAAGTGCCCCAGTAAAGTGCTGGGCCCCCTGAATCTGCCAGAGTATTAGGGCCCCTCCTGCACCCCTGCATCCAGGTCTTTCATCAGGATGAAGTAATACTTCATCCTATGCGTGATTTAACTTCCTGTCAGAGTACAGTACAGGAGTAATACAAGATCCAGCCAATAACGTGGCCTGGATTGGGGGTGCTGGATCGAGCCACGGGATGGTCGCTGTGCTAAAGGACAACACAGACAGTCTGCCCTGTGGGGCTCTCCTCAAAGAATCATTGTAGGACTGGCTGAGTGGTCGCTGCCTGTCACAGACTGGAGCCCCTAGATCAAGATTCCCCAGTTCCGGTCCTCGAGGGCCAGAATCCAACACAGTTTGCAGATTTCCCTGCTCAAACACACCTTATTCCATTACCAACTAATCAATTACCAGGCTTAGTTGATGCCCGAGTACAGAAATCTGCAAACTGACCTCCAGTACTGGAACTGGGGAACCCTGCTCTAGATGATGTTGGTTTTCACCAAACATTAATTCTCAGTGTTCAGTCAGGCTTTGGAGGGCATGACAAATGGCACCATGAGATTAACAGTAAAGCCACGTGAGGAATTTCCCAGACACAGACTGCAAAAAGGTATCTATTCTAAAGGTCTGCCGTATCTGCCGTACCACTTGCTCTCTCTAAGGGTACGGGGGTGGTATGTACCTGCGTCACCTGACAGGGACACGGCGCTGCGGCTCCTTGCCAGGTAGGAGTGGGTTGGGGTCAGTAGCCGGTTCACCATGGTGCTCTCCCACACGCTCAGCGGTAAGCGCCGAGTGGCTAGAGAGGAGAGACATGCGCGCACACACACATACACACAACACACCAGCAGGCACACAGAAAGCGGGTTAGAGTGAGTACTGCGAGCGGCACACTCCGATGTGTGTAAACATTCGCAGGGGGTGGCGGCAGGGAATGCACGAGTCCTGCAAGATGGTAAAATGGGTCGGCATAAAAAAAATAACAGGCCTCCCAAGGACGGCCCGAAGCCGGGAGCGACGTGGAGGTCACATGACAAGCAGCCGGTGAGTCACATGCAGTGAATGGCTGGCGGCACACATATTAGAGGGGGGCACTCAGAAAGCTGGACTGGGAACCACAAGACACCAGCATTTGGACCCCCCTCTCCCATCTGAATCTTTTAAAGTGAACCCCCATGTCAAAGTGGCCCTGCACAGGCTAGCTGGCCATAGCAATGAGTGACGATGAAGTGGCCCGCATAGACGCTACCGGGAAAACCTGGTGGGTGTCGACCCAAGGGTTCGGATCAGCTGACCAATCAGGAATGAGCAACCAGGTGATGATGATGGTTAACATGGAGCATCTCCAGATATGACAATGGGCTTGGGTGTGAAGACACTCATTTGAAGAAACTGAGCTGGAAAGTGCTTGTTCTGCTCCAAACGTCATTATCTCCCTACAGAGTAATGACCTGCCTTGACAGTGAGAACTCCAGTATGTCCCTACTTGGGTTTTACTAAATTAGGGCTCAGAGACCAGTTTCCTCGTTTCATCGTTTGGATCTGAAGCTGAGACAGACAGTTTCCAGCCAGTTCCTCCAGAGCAGGGAGGCAAAGCACCAAAAACGACACGACTTCCAGATACACCTGCGGCTCTGTCCCCGGCAGTCTGACCTCTGACGGGCTGTGGTTTGGATTGAGGTCTATTTAAGAGGGAAGTCCTTTTCTGTAAGCCTGGGATAACAAACCATGTTATTTCAGAAATCCTACAGAACACTTCACCCATTTAATGACACACTGATCAAACAAGCTGAAACAGAAGTCATCAAAAACAGGGCAGGTCAATTAACCACTCAAGACTTCTGACATTAAAACAATCCAAGTGACATGATATGGCTTCATGATTTAAATTGTTCGACCTAAGCTCACGTGTTGAGCCGCATGCAGGATTTAGACGCACTGTTGCTCATATTCTTATAAAAAGATGAACACGAATATTCTGAACATCCACATTTTTCCAGAGTGATACCTATTTTTTACCTGCTCTTCTTACTCGAGAACAGAGAAGGCTTGATAATGGGCGATGTGAAATCAGAACAGCATGAGACGGACATAAGTGAATGAGTAATGACATTTTTCCGCTATTGTGACAAGGAGTCACAAAAGTTAGATAGGGTGAATGAGCCTGGATTCATTTTTCCTATTACAAATCAGTAGCCCTGATAGGGGCATTGACTGTAAATGACAGCATGAAGGAGATTCAAAACACGACGAAGAACCGTAATTAAAAACTACAAGGAAATGTACAAAACACGGCCTATTATTTATTAAACTGGGATGAAAGTAACACAGCATCCTCAGGTTCATGTGACACAGCTAGCTGGGGGGTAAGAACTTCTAATTCTAGAAATGGAAATCATGAAAAACTGCAGTCTTCAGACTCAGGACTCCAGGTTATATGTGACAACTCGGGACTGAAAGGGAGATTAATGACTGCACATGTGCTCTTTATACTCTATGTTTTCTTTGTTTACTGAACACTGTTCTTCTAAGGAGGACAATTTGTTAATAACGCGTAAGAAAACATTCTTCCGTAAGACTTGTCATAATGGCCGTGCGATGACACAGCATTTCTGCAATTCTAGGTGCTTCCTCACGGTTACTTCAGTTCGGACAAAGCCTCCTAGCTTGTCACAGGTGAAAATCAGTAGTGGAAAAAGTCCTTCAGGGTATGTTCTGGTACGGCCGGGCAGTGGAAAAACAACATTGGAGACACACATCATTTTAATGGGCCCAGAAACAGAGATCAACCTATTTTCCCATTTGCTCTTGCGTCATTCTGCCCAGCTGCCTTCTGGCTTTGGGGAGCCCATCTGACTGGACCAGCACAAAGTTTATTTATAGCTTTAATCATTCAGATCCTATAGGTCGCTGACTAACACACTCTTCTTTACGTTAAATATTTAAAACCTGAGGGTTTCGACTCAATGCGGGTTGTATCATCTACTATTAACAGTATTATCTCTAACCTGTGTAAAATACGAAATGTAATGAAATGTTGGGATTACAAGGCAATTTGGTTCTGGGGCAGCATTCAGCCCAAATGGAGCCAGGAAACAGAAGTGTGCAGGCCTCTGCCTGGTTCTTTTGGGCCCAGAGGGTGGGGGCGGTGGAATGGGCAGGTGGGGGGCAGCATACCTCTATCTGGAGTGTTAATAAGCGTGGCTGAAGATGATGACAAGCGCTTGGTAATCACCGGCTCTGGCCGCTTGGAGAGGTTGACCGTGGAAGCCGACCTCCTGTCCACATCTACAACAAACGGAGACAAGGATGCATGGTGGGGATGGATGGGGCAGAGGCACAAACCCACACTACACAGCTAGCCGTGCTTCCAAGGGATGCAGGCAGGGGGCACTGTCCATGGCTGATCGACAGAGTTTACCTCACGTAACTCTTCCACCCAACTGGCCTCACAATACACAGAAATCAGATCTCCTGCCATTGGGAATGGACAGTTTGCAACTGATTTCTCACTGAATCATTAGTAGCTAGGGGCGAATTAAACTGGAACATTCTCAAAAGTGTCAGTCATGTCATTTGAGATAACTGATGCCTTACAAAAATCTTCCATTGGCAGGTGTCAGTTTACGGAAGTGCGCTGTAATCCAATATCTATTCCTGAACTTTCCATAGAGTATCAAGCCCCCTGGCCAGCCCGCCCTTAGAAGCCTACCAGCAAACTACTCTATTACAGGTTTATGGCCCATACAACCAGCCTATGCAATGACTCCGCTAGCTACGCTAATGCTAACGACGGCCACGCAGCCTTAGGGCCGATACACTTGCGTCACTGTACGCTAATATTAGTTAGCGCTACACAGCAGCATGGCGACTCTGCACTTCACTACTGATAGCATGGGCCTGCAGAACAGCCTGAGACGGTATTCAAGTTGTGACCCGATACCACCGTGTCCGCGGACGGAAGCGAAAGCACCGGGGAAGTGACGTTCTAGGCCCTCTAGATCGAGAGGAAATAGGATAGCAGACTCAAAAAGGCCTGGACAGGGGAAACACAAAGAGAGGGGCAGGCGGAGCGAAATGGTGAGAAACTCCCAGAAACAAAGGCAAAAAAAACGAACGAATGAATGAATGCATCAAAAACACCACGCCAAAATGTAACGGATACAAGCAGACAGAGAGGAACTGGGGAGGATTGGGGATGGAAATGAGAGGAAAACCTTCTGCTGTTCTGACTGCCTCTTACGGGCTGCGGCATCATGGATAATAAAGCACACAAGGTCACAACCTTAGCATCGTCACGGACTAGACACAGGAATGATGGAGGGGTACCTCTGATATCAGACACTAGGTCTGGCTGCTTAGGTGTGTGTGAAGTAAAAGAAAGAACAGGAAACTGAAGCGTGTAGGAGCTGCAGGGCATAGACTTCCTGGAGGCTGAGACAGGCAGTGAGAGAGACAGGAAGAGAGTCAGAGAAAGAGAGAAACAGAGAGACAGAGATGCAAAGAGAAAGAGAGATAGAAACAGAGTCAGAAACAGAGTCAGAAAGAGAGAGACAGACTGATAAAAACAGAGAGAGAGAGAGAGAGAGAGAGAGAGAGAGAAAGACAGTGAAACGACTCATGTACAAAGAGGTGGGCAACTGTTACCAGTGGTGTGGCTGGTGGTGCTGTGGAGGGTCCCACCCCAGGACCAGCGGTTTGGCTTCGGCTTGGCCTTCTGGTTGCGCTCAAGGGTCCGCCGTATCACCGCTTCGTGCCGAGCCTGAAACACCCCCATGTCCCAGGAGTTTGACCGTCAGCAGATACGTGACATCAAAGCCTCTACCCTGCCTCCTGACAGGCCGACAGCCTGCAGCTCTGGTTAAAATGCTGACATCACCACGAGGATCTGCGGAAGATGCCCGCCGCCATTTATTTTCACTCTGCCATTAGGCCAGACACCACGTTAGGTGCCACCTACATTAGCATCAGCCTAAAAAGGGAAAATGCATCTAAAATGAATGGCATCTAACAGTCTAGCACGGGAAATGGGTGGATGTAATAACAGCACAACTTCTACTCATTAAAAACTTAATTGATTTTTCAGCACTCATCAATCAAGGAGAATTCCCCAGGGCCACCCCAACACCCCAGACGCCTGTAACTCTGGTCACATCCTGCTGTGTTTGGGAGATCAAGCGGACACCCTATCAGGGAGCAATTTCGTGTCATGTGACTCTGATTAATCACCCAGGGTCCAGGTGGTTGTGTGTCGATGGAGAGAGCTCAGTCATCAGAACAGAAGGTGTAAATGAGCTGCCTTTCCACAGGAACTCATACTCCTCTAGGGGGTGCTCTGTCACGTGCAGACCGGCCCTCTGCCGATCTCTCACCTTCTCTTCCTCCAGCTTCTGCTTGCGTTTCTCCTCCACAGCGGCCCTGCGCTGCTCCTCCCGGGCCCTCTGCTCCTCCAGCCGCTTCCGCCTTTCCTCCAGTTGCCTCTCGTAGTACTGCCGGGCGCGCTCTTCCCGCTGCAGCCAAGCCGTCTCCCGCAGGGCTGGGCACGGGTGGCACGCATCACTGCACTGCCACCAACAGCACCGCGTCGCCTCCCACAGCGCCCCCTACTGGCCCCAGTTTCGCGCAGTGCCTTTAATCTGCTTTATGGTGGCACATTCCAATTCCATCTTACTGGATGACAAGCATATCACAGGCCTGTAAAGAGTACTCAGACGCCTAGTTCTGAGCACTCCCGGATTCCACACACTTGACCCTCCCCCCTTAAAATCTGCTCCCCCATTAAGTGGTTATCCCCCGGCCGGGTTGTAAAACATTTGCTGGGTATGTGTGCAATAACTTACATAACAGCTCAACTTTGACTGGTATCAGACACACAAGTCACACAACAGCACTATGGCCAAAGTCCAGCCACACTGCACAGGGTCGCTGGCTATCTACACTGCCCCTCCTCTGTTAGGATTCACATCCCCCAATTAACCTAGAGACGACTGGCATTACAGCTCTCTGGATCAGTCTAGGCAAGAAACTCCAACAGAGACATTTCACTCTCACTCTGCTGGCTGTTCCTCTCAAAATCACCCTTTAGAGTCATTCTTAGATTTTACAACTTTTATTAACAGCCTTAACCTGGCCATCAGACACTACTCTTTTTCATCCATTGCTGCAATGGCAGTTTCACATTTAGCTTGTAAGTAAGAGTTTATTAACCCTACCTCACACTGCATAACACACATCTGTGCTGAGACAGGAACGCTCCTGAACCATCAACAACTCCACTGCAGTGAAGGGAAGGGCACAGGACCAATAGCATGCCTGCACTGCAGTGAAGGGCATGGCCCAGGACCAACAGCATGCTGGCCCTACAGTGATGGGCATGACCCAGGACCAATAGCATGCCTGCACTGCAATGAAGGGAAGGGTGCAGGACCAATGGCATGCCTGCACTGCAGTGAAGTGAGGGGCACAGACCCAATAAGACACGGCCATTGCCTGCAAGGCCTAAAGCCAACGGCATCACACTTTAATCATGAAGCCAGTCTAAGGTCAGATTACAGCCAGTAGAGCTGCTTTGGAAGCAGACAGACAATCTCCTCTAAGAGCACAGGTTTTGTCAGTTTACGGCACACTCCAATCAGGCTTTGGATCCACAGTCATGTGACAGACAGAACAGGGCGACGCTCCTACCAAACTGCTTCTCATGTTCTTCTCTCCGCTCCCGGGCCAGCCGAAGACGCTCGTCAGTCTTCAATGACAAGGGCTCTGCTAAGAGGGACAGAGCTCCCAGTCAGCATATATACAGAAAACACACACACACACACACACACACACACACACACACACACACACACCTGTATTAATATCTTTGTGGGGACTCTCCATTCATTTTTATGGGCAAAACCCTAACTGCAATGTTAACCTTAACCCCTCTCCAGCCCTAACCTTAACCATAAGTAGCCAAACAAAATGCAAGACTTTTGGCTGTTTTAGATTTTTGACTGTATTGACAGCTTTTTGTCAAATTGAAAATCCCCTTGTGGTCATAGAGCGGGGTGGCTGCGGTGGGGGGGTCCGAGACCAGGGCCAACCCAACCTGATTTGTTTGCAGCATTGGCGCTGACGTTCTGTCCCACTCCAGCAGAAGTAGGGCGACCGGAGGCTTTCTTCTCCCCGGATTTGGGGTGAGCTTCTGTGCCTACAAGAGACAGGAGAGGGACAAATGCTAAATCGAATTTTTTTATTTTTTTTTTTTCTGCATGGCTGTTGAGGTCTAAGCAGCATTTCTTTAAATAAACCGTGGAAAACTTTAATCAAACTTAAAGTGTTTATCGAACAGAACAGCAGCAAAGACCATTGAGGAGACTGACTGCACATTCTGAACCTGCATAGCCAAACACCTTTACAGGACTCGATGGCGTCCGACTCTGGCAGGGCCAGATTACCGGGCCGTTTCATGAATCCGCCTCGGTGCAGATCAATCGCCAGCCCCAGGGCTTTTGGCAGACGATGAATGAGTGAGAAAGCTCACTGCCAAAACCTCCACGTGAGAACCCATTAATGGTGCCTCCTGCCAATAATGTGTGAAAACCGCCAGAATGTGGTAGCACTGGTGGGACAAGGGTGAGATCATGGGGATCACCTGCTTTGATGCCAAAGATAATGGGGAAAATTAACCTCAGGCGGCTTCCCTGAGGTGTTCTGCGGGGCGGCTGTCAAAGGGATGGAGCCCAGCTGCCCCTCCCCTGATGCTAATGAGCGTGCCACACCTCTGTCGATGCTCCACTCAAAACATTTGGCCCGGAGTCAGACTCTAAGAACAAGCTCAGGATTGACTTTGTGACACCCTCTCCATAAATCCAGGCAAACTGCACCCACTTAGACTTCTGCTGCTTGAGGGAACAAGAAATAAGATCCGGAACAAGCCTGTGGGAGTCGGTTCATGGTCGTAACAAGGAGAACGCACCCTTCCACAGGTAGCGGCTAGCCGACCTGGAAATTACAGACCGTAAACAAGAACCACATCATAACTGTGCTCACATTAATAATGGGCAAAAGCTAGCAAGCAGGCAGCTGGCAAACTGTTAGTGACGCCCTCCTGGATCGGGTAGCGCTGGACAAACATATCACGTCTCAGTCTGACTTGTGACTCAGCAATCCCTTCTGCATCATGGAGCTCTTTTACGTAACTGCCCTGTGCTGTAGGGCTCTAGCTGTACCATAAAGCGGGAACGGATGGCAAGTCACTGTGGCCTTCGCTGCTGTTTAAATGCTACAACCAAGCGCTGAAAGCTTTACTGACTATCTATGAGGATTAATATACCAAACACGGGGTGTATATTCCTGGAGTATGGACCATTAATCAATTATACCAGCCAGATCGCTTGAACATAAATCAAAGTGATGGAAAACACCTCCTGTCTCAGCTGTGTCACACCTATGAAAGTCAGAACCACTCTCAAGGGCACCTCTACACCATGATCATTTTGATGGGATTTCTCCAATGAGACACTGCTTGGTTACAATATGAGACAAGCTTATGAGAATATGAGACATATTTTGTTTGTTCTATGAGTCTGTGGTAGTCTGTGGTAGTCTGTGGTGGTCAGTGCCATCATGCATGCTGTGGTCTGCTGGGGCAGCAGCCTGAGGGTCATGGACTCAACAAGATCATTAAGAAGGCCAGCCAAGTTGTGGGAGTGGAACTGGACTCTTTCAATAAGGTCTTGGAGAGG
>JAODKC010000043.1:9147477-9198837 GCA_026777985.1 Mormyrops attenuatus
TGTATGCAGGTTTTCGCTGCAACTCCCTAATTAGGTCACTAATTAGAGGACTGATTGGCTGACGAGTCCTCACACCTGGGAATGAACAGCTGACCTAAAGGTTATCCCAAAAACCTGCATACAGACCGGTCAGGGTTCACAGGAATGGATGGATGGATGCATGGATGGATTGATGCCTGGGCTTCTGTAAGTGACCTACAAAATCCCCCTCATATCAGCCACAGACATTCTTCCATAAAACACCTTCCACAACGAGGCAAGGTCACATCGGACAAGGCTGCACTAGTGTTTGTTAAATGAACTGAAATCTGTGCCGACCTCATAATCCCAAGCTTCACCAATTTACAACCTACATCTAGCCTGGGGAAATGCCACCTTAATCATGAACTGTACACTTAACCATACACAAAAAAGCACATAAGCAAAGCATGTGGACTGTCCACAAGGGTTCAGTGCATCCTGGTTGCTGCTACGATAGCAGACATTAACCTCAATAGTCCACAAGTTGCACTAATAACTTGATTTATCAAGCTTCTGAAAAAAATGCATACAAAGATCTATTAGTAGACATTGCAGTTCTGCCTGTGATCATTCCACTCCCTATATTCTCCCGCATTTATAGGTTCATTATGGTTCATTTCTTTAAATAGCAAGCTTTCGCTTCTTCAGGTGGTCTGCAGGAGTAGGGGCAGTCACATGTCCTACTTAGAGCTGATCACCGAGCTGGTTTGCGAAGGAGTCCCTGGGAAGAGGCTGATGATGCAATCGCGGTAGAAACCTCACTAAAAATACTCAGCCTGTATTTGGCTCATGGAGAACAAACACAATTCATTCTTCTGCCTCCTGATGTTATCCACTCACTGCTTCTCTATTTGGATAGCAGTCTATAAAATGTTACAGTTCATTTTCCAGCTACCAGTGTGAAGACAAAGAGCCTGATCTGTTTAGATCCAGTCTTTATCATGTATGTAAAGGAATCCCTCTCCAAAGCTGACATGCACCTTAAGTGTGAAAGGAAAGTCTAAAGGGATTCTGGGTAAACATGGACACCCAAAGACACGTCTATGAAATCTGGGAACGTGGTGGAGAGATTTTGAGCAATACATAAAAACATCCATCTTCACACCAGTGATGGTGTGTTGACATCATGCCTGTTAACAAAAGGTTGCCAGTTCAAAGATTGCGTGTGTGTGGGGTGGGAGTCGGCAGAGTGATTTTACCGATTTTTGGTAATTTTACTGATTTTGCCATCACACACAGTCACACACACACATACGCACGCATGCACACACACACACACGCAGACGCAGGCACACACACACACACACACTTTTTTATCTACTAGAGGAGCTTCTGACAATTACAGTATTACAATAAGTATTACAATAAAAGGACATTTATAGCAGAAAAACTGGGTACAGAGATTTACTAAATATGACTTACTTTTGAAAAGAAAAAAAAAAAGCATTTACTGCTGTTTTACCCTAGGCCATACAGAGAATTTCTTTTAACCTGATAATATATTATTAAAAATAAATCTGTATACAGTTACAAAAGAGTCACTTTGCAAGCTGACATGGCTCATGAATCTACTGTACAGATAAAATAGCGCAAACTGGCCTCATTCCACACAAGGACATTAAACTCATTTAAATAAAAAAAAAAAATTCAGACAAATGTGGAGAGCTCTCTCAGCGGAGCATAATCTTAACTTTAGCTTAACTGGCAAACAATATACGGCTTTTGGTAACTGTAGTTTGATACTCCTCATGGATAGCAATTAAATAGGAATACATCACCACACCCTGTGATAAGAGCCTGCAGCTGAATCTCAGTCTCAGGTATGAGTGACTAGCATCGCAGCTAACAGCATGCTAACCAAGGATGTGACACCAAAATGTATGGCTAAAATAAAGTATAATCTGGATGGGATACGCATAAGTTATAAGGTATGAAAAGCAGTATAAAATGGATAGGATACTAGACCATCATAGAGCAGAAAAGAGTGCGACCAGACCATTCCAGGGTGCACATGCGCACAATTACATAGCAAGGACAATTTCATGATGCCTCATCCACGAACAGCCACGCATTGTGATACCGCCAAATGCCCAATCACAGCCGCCAACCCTTTTGGTTGAACAGCAGATTAATTTTACGGGCCACAGGTAAGGCACAGCCTGCAGCAGCTTTACTACTTCAGGCCAGCACAAGCTACATAGACTCAGGCTTTAGTACTGGAGCACAATTCATAGGTTATCACCCAAAAGAGGACAGGCCATTGAGGCCGACTGACAAAAGCCTTAAACTCTATGAATTATCTGCTTGAGCAGCAGTGAAAGGCTGATGCTCTGGAGCTTCAGGTCCACGTCAGCATGGCATAAACTAACCTCTTTCATAAACAGACACACATGGGGGGAAAATGCCTGCAGGCAACAGGGGACGTATTGAGGACGCAGGGGAAGTTCACATGGAAAGCGCAGCCCACAAACACTCTCACTGTTCGCTATAACGAGCCTTTGGACCCATGCCTAATGCAACGCCGGACTTTGTCAGAGCCAGATACTGACACAGAAGAGAGGCAAAATCCAGGGACGCCAGCCTCTGACCAGGCTGTCCTGTGTCAGCTTTACTAAGAAGCTTAAAGTTTAACTATTGCTTTTCCTGTTCGAAAGTCGACATTTTTTATCTGACCAACTCTCTGCTCAAACGTAAAGCTGTACGCGCACAGTCCCTCCAGAATGTCCTGGGTCTGCCCCAGGGCCGCTGGCCAGGAGAATGTCCCCAAGAACAGCTTCCTTGGCAGGCAACTGTGTGGCGCTTGTATAACATTCGGAATCCAGAATCATTTAGTTATCGGCAAGTACTTTTAAATACGAGGGATTTACTTTGGGATGCAGTGCAAATCAGTCAAGGACATTCCAGTTGCCCAAACCACCACAGCTGATGACCTCTGTTTCTCTGAACTCCCTACCCCGCCAAGTACTGTAAGCCCAGCAACCTAGCAGTGAAACCTCATTTGAGCCACTAGTACTCGTAACCTTGTTCTTTTGGTCATTACCCACAGCTCATGTACTAAGGTGAGGACAGGGACATGAACGGCACACCACAAGTCTCATCTTACGACTCGCCACCAGCGACCTGCCAGGGCCTGGAAAACTGCTTACATCAATCCAACCCACCTGTCAATCTCAGGTTCCCTCTTACCATAGCCCAGGGGTGGGCAATCTTATCCACAAAGGGCCAGTGTGTGTGCAGGTTTTTGGGATAACCTTTAGCTCAGCTGTCCAAACACAGGTGTGAGGACTCTTCAGGCAATCAAGTCCTCTAATTAGTGACCTAATTAGGGAGTTGCAGCGAAAACCTGGATATGCTGCAGCCCTTTCTGGGTAAGATTGCCCACCTCTGTCATAGCCCCTTTCAGACACGCTCAGCCACCATGAACTTTTCTTGACATTACCTGGAGGGGCTGGATATGTAAACGCAAACATCCAAGTCAGTCATAGTAGACATCAAACGGACTTTACTCTGCTAGCTCCCTAGTGCAATATCCTGGTAATTTCCCACTGACCCCTATGAGTGAATGGAGCAGGAAATTGTCCGGAGAATTCACCTCTAGCTAGTGGGCATGCCGATGAGATTTCTACCATGCTACTGGCAGGAAAATGGAAGAATACAAACATCCAAAGGCAAAGAAGAAGGGTCCTTTACACATACATACATACATACAATACACGTAGAATTGATTTCAGAGCAAGAAGAATCATCACTGAGGATAAGTTGGTAGCCTCGTCCGCCATTTTCGATGTGCTGTAAACAAAACACTGCAATTTCCATGGCGTACCTTTTACATTATGTCCTGCCTCCTGCACGCTATACCCAAATGACACCCCCCCATCTAAACCAACTGGAGCATTTCTAGTAGGTATCAGCGCGTCTGATACCGACGATCTCTGGCTGTGTGCCACGTGTGTGAAAGTTCAACTCTGGAAAAGGGCCCGGCCCAATTTTTTCAGACAATGTCCGAAGTTCATGTGTGAAAACATTTCTTGACTCATGAACAAGATCCCAAGCTACCTAAACTCCTTCAGGAAGGGCCGATTCTCCCTCTCACCAGCAGGGAGAAATACCCTCTTTTCTGAGAAAGCCCCATGGCTCATGACTTGAAGGTGCTAAACTGCATCGCCAGCACTTACCCGAGAAGGACCTCCAACACACACGTGAGAGATTTGATGCTGCAGGTTGAGACCAAAAGTATGACATCACCTGCAAACGGCACGTCACCTACAAAACTCCATACCGGACGCCCTTCGAGACAAGGCTGTGCATTTTGGTACCCCATCCATGGAAATCATGAACATGATATTTTATATTCTCTATATTGTATGAGTTTGCTTAGACCCAAATGCCTTTTTATGGAAGCTCGTATAACAGATAGTTACTTAACCTCACTCAGGCAGCAGGCTATGGCATTAGTGTCCCTGAGCCCGTACCCTTCACATGGGGCTCATTAACAACAGCCTACACTTTCTCCTGTGGTGACCAGAGCACTTCGACCCTTATGAGCCAGAGAGGGAAACCCTGAAAGCCTTTGCAGTTACTCCAGGGTTGGGTTATTACCATTACAGTGAACGTGAGATGATTATGGAGAGCAGCTGCGTGTGCGTGGGGTGTGAGTGTCAGGCAGGAGTGTCCAACACCACACGCCGCATTCTGATCCCTGAAATGGGCCAGATGTGAGCAGAAAGTGCTGCGTTTGCTCAAAGACGGGCCACACCACCAGCAGACCCAGATGTGCAGCCGGGACCTGCCGCTTGGAGTCTGCAGGCTTCTGTTTCCACCCCCTGGAGCCATTGGCTTAAAATCCCAAAGGAATTGACCAAGATAGCCTGTTCAGGCACTGGAAATAGCACCAACCCCCCCCACACACACACACACACACACACACACTGTACTCTGCTCAGACTCTGTGGTCACATGCCACCATGACAAAGCCGCCCACAAGCATGCAAATGAGGCCATCGGCCCACTGGCGTGTTTACATACCCCGCCCCGCCCTGCCGCCCCACCGCGCTTCCCGTCTGGTGCTGACACAGAGACGCCACGCCCATGTCGACCGGTCTAACTGGTGCAACAGCTACTCCATACGCCCATGTTCCCAGTGGCAGTCTCCAGGACAGCCAATCGATCTCACTGCTTTCCACAACCCAGTGACAGCCTGTAACATCCACAGCAAAAGGCACAGAACAGAATAGGTCCTAATCCAAAACACAAGGGGTAAATTCAGGGGTGGGGCCCCAACTGGAAACTAATTGTTCCCAGGGCACCCCCTCCCCTGTCACTCACCCATTCAAAAGATATCATTGACTAAGGATAAGGTTGACTTGTTTGTATAAATTGTGATCCCACCTTAAAAAATCCTATAGTCACCCCTGGATAGAACTTTTGGGAATCAAACTGTGACAGACCATGTACAGATACCGGTGAAGGTGACCCTGAGAGTGCAGGACAGCTGGGCGGTATGACGGCAAGGCCTCCCGCGAGCAGGTCAGTGCAAAGCAGAAACCAAGCACATCCCACCCCCCCCCCCCCCCCATTCTGCACTCAGTTCTGTAACACGACACACCAATACCAGCCATAAATATGCACCGGATAAATTACAGCTCTTTAATCATGACGCCGTTCACCAATAACCCAGAGAAGAAGACAGATTTACTCAGTAAATCAACTCATAGTCAAGAGATTCCTGTGAAACTAAACCAGACTGAAATGCAGCAATGAAGACTGCACCCACACTTAGACACACTAAGGAAGAGAATCAGAACAGCGAACGTACAGACATTCGAACAGTGGGATGTCCTGCTTTACAGCTCCAGCTGAAGCAGAGGGGATGACCAAGCTCAGAAGGAGCCATGTTCGATTCATGGGGTGATCCCTGATTTAGCTGCCCTGATGGTGCTTATACAGTAGCAGGGCCGCTAGCCCCTGCTGAGAGCTGATCGGTCCCCAGAGTGGTCACTTCCCGTCGCTCACTGATTCAACACATATCATTGGCTAAAATGGCCGGCCCCTCTAATGACCCACCTCAAAAAAAATAAATCTAAAAATGGCACCTGCTGCCAGAGGAAGCTGTGACACTTTGAGTTAATTAGGGAAAGTTTATAATCCACCATATTAAGTCTGAAATAAATGTGATTTCCTCTCATCCTGCCAAGCAGGGGACGCCAAAGGTCCTGTGCCTGGAGTCCACAGCACCGTCTGGGCGAGCAGCCTCCAGATCTCCAGTGGACTTTCTCTCCTTCCCAGCTTTACTCACGCACCGGAAACATTAATACTTAATAGGAGGAGGCTTTAGAAGTATCAAATACAGGGTTACACGTAAACAGACCACACTCGTGCGGGGATCAGCCATCAAAAGCACATTTCTGAAGGAAGACAAACTGCACTGCTTGGCAAACAGCGGCTGACAGTCTCGCTACCCGTCCCACACCTGAAAATAAATGCTGACGATGCGCAGAAACACAGAATCCAAAAGAACACAGATCGGCCAGGGTGTGACAGAACGTTGCTGCATAAAGCACCTCATTGCCCCCCCTTAACACAGCATCTTCTGCACTGGGGAAGGTCCAGGTGAAGCAGAGAGACGCATGACAGTGGTTATTGGGTAAAAAGTATTAAACGCTTTGTCTGTTTGTCAGTCAGATAAAGTTTCTCCACGGAAACAGCACGCAGTGTAAAGTTTCACCATGTAAATATCCAAATCTGTAAATACCCTGTCATACTCACACACAGACCTGCCACACAAAGGCACCGCAGAATGGCACTTCTGCCCTGTTTATCATCCACATTCACGCTGTACTCATTTACATAATGGAACACTGTGGAGTGACATTATCTCTATGGTCTCTATGCTCTAGCTGGACATATGACCCCCACTCCCGCCCACCCAGGGAACTTGGCAAATACAGGGCTTCCTACCTGGCAGCCTCTGGGGGGCGCTGCTCTTTTGCTGCTCATCCTCCTCGCTGATGGTGAAGAGTGCCGAGATAGCTGCCCCGCTGCCCCCCCGCCGCAGCCGGGCTGACCGTGCGGGGCTTGGCATGCCCCCCTGGCTCTGCATAAAGCCCCGATGCTCTACCGTGTGATTCGCACGCTCATGTGCACCTCTTCAGGTGACACCCACGGGGGGGCTGCTTCGCGGCCCTCATCCAACCACACGACCCGAAACGAAGCCCCAGGGTCCTGACCCAGCAGGCAGCCAGAGCTCCTAGGTCCTGATCCTGTAGGGTCCGGAACCCCAAGGACCTGATCCAGTAGGAAGCAAAGCCCTAAAATCCTGATCCAGTAGATGCCAGAGCTCCTAAGTCCTGATCCTCTTGGGACCAGAGCTCAAACTCAGCTCAGATCCAGAACGGGACGGACAGTGGGGATGCTGTTGACGTACTGTGTTTCTCCTCACTGCTATTCCCCTCTCTCTCTCTCTCTCTCACACACACACACACACACACACACACACTATCTCTCTCTCTCTCTCTCTCTCTCACTCGCTCTCACAGTCCTCACGCCTGACCACTGCAGTTCCCTCCACCCCCCCACCCCCCAAGGCCTGCGCTGGCAACCAGCCGCAAGGATCTGAAATATTCAGCACGGAAACAAAAGGAACGAGAAGCTGATCCGTTCTTGCAAACGGTTGCCGGGACGACGGCGGGATGCCGTGGGTGACACACCAGCGGCTCGCCCGGCTCAGCCTGATCGTGCTGGAATGCTCGACAGTGCCATCATCACTGCCGGCTGGGAAGCAGGAAGTGGTCCAGGGAGATGGGCCAGTGCTGTGTTCTCATTGGCTGTTCAGGATATACAGTACCACCCATGCCACGCCCACTACACACCACAGGACTGAAGTACAGTACAACACAGGTTAAAGTGCATGTTATGTGAGTACAACTCACTCCATGCTGCGAAAAAAATCTCAGTGGGTACGTGCTGTGGCTGAATGAGGCGGCGTTCATCAGCATCTACGTTAGATAGGACCCATAATGCACATTGAAATGCTATTGGAGAAATGGTAATGAAGCCAGTCACATGGGAGATGAGGTGCACCCCCGGGAGTCCCACAAAACCAGACTGATTTTCAAACACATCCACCAGAGTCAAATACGCAGAACCACAGATGGAAAGCAAAAGCTAAATAAGACTTGATTCTGAACCTTATTTGCACTAACGACCAGCTGATTCAAATAACACCCCCTCACTCTCACTTGGTTCAGTCTGTGACTATTTAATATTAGGAAGTTATATTACATAAAAAAAAATTAACCTGAATCTCAAAAGGCTCAGAAGTAACTTCAACATTGTTCGTATTAACTGACCATTCATAATGATTATATTATTTTAAATGATTAAAATGATAATAATTCATTACTAAACTCCTAACATTTACTGTGTGCTAGAGCAGCACCTGGAGACGTACTGTTTAACATGACATTTGTTGTAGAGTAACTAAACCGCATCACGGCCTCCAAGCACACCTGCACCCAGCTGCTGACTGCTCCACCCCAATGAACAGGGCCTCCTCATTCTGTTTAAAGGCTTCCTTCTACCATTATCTTCTATTCTATATTTCTTAAAAAAACCCAGGTCGCTGCATGGCTAGTTTCACGTGTGTCACATGTTTAAAAATGCATACAAGTAAACACTGACTGAATTCATTCTAATTCCGATCAGATATTTGAAGACGTGGTATTAGCAATTTTCAAAAAGACCCCCATGTGAAGATCTAGGAGTCCCATAATCTAGTTGAGGATTGCTATCATGGTGGCACACCCTTGTGATAAAAAAAAATAACTGATGACGACACCGGCATTAGACGAAGATGAACTGACAAAATAGGGCCCTAATACTGAAATCCTGTCTCATGATCACAATACAAAGACCAGGAAGCAGAGCTATGTTTAGACAACGATAGATAGACGGACCTCACTAAGGCCCAAAATGTCTGTTCCAGCTAGGGGTGCCACCCCAGTCCCCGTAAAATCCTGGACACCTAGTCAATGACCAAAAATACTGTACATAGCGACACCATTCCAAAGGTTTGTTTAGGTCTGTATGATAGGGACCATCCCATGTCCCGGAATGAGATTCTTTTTTTCCCAGGACAGACAACCGTCCTGGAAAATCCTGGACGGGTGGCAACCCTGATTCCAGCATTTCTCTAAAAGACTCAGACGTTCGATTTGGAATGACATGAAATGAACCACAGTGGTAGCATTAGTCCTCTGAGTAGGATCCTACATGCTAGCGAAGGGATCACAGTACTATCTCGGAGATTATAAGGCACAGATCGTGAAGCATGAATCACGCATGCGCGGGCACACTAAAGGGCCACAGAACGAAACATTCATCTGCAATTTATTTGTAACTTTGGAAGAAACAGAAGCAATCAGCTATATATGGGTGGTACATGCACCTCACACAACTCTGGTGCCAGATGGAGGCAACACCGTCTGTAACGTTACGGTATAAATACATTCCCTGAAATACTAAAATTAGCTCGCGAAATATATGCAGGTGTCACATAGGTGATACTCGCATTTAAAAATTAAGCGATGCTCATTATGTCCCTGTGACAGGGCTGCCAACTTGAATAATCATGTGACCAGCATAAGTGCATTAAATGTGCTATTGGAAAGGTACAGGTTTGTGCTCGGCTTAATAACTCTTTAGCCTTTTATCACGCTGCCTATAAAAAAGAGCATTATTACAGCATTATTTTTGGTGTGCATCCTCTGCACCTGGCGGAAAATTTCATCAGACCAAGTGAAATATGTCAAACATCGGAAATAAAGCACTGATGTTAGTCTACTCTGCGCAGCGTTGTGGATCGACGCGATCAACATCTGAAAGGAGTCAGTTTTACCTCTCCACTAAAACCCTCTCTATACAGTTGTTTGGTTAAGTTTATTTCGTGTCAGCGATTGCGACTTTGTCCTCCAAAAACAAATGTGTAATCAAAGGTCCAAGACAGCCATGGAGAGAAAAACAACGTCCACCTGTGGAGTTTAGTCAATAAAATATGGTGATCGCTTCAATCAACATCGGCTAATAACAGATATACTTTACAGTTCACTTGCTGAAATTGTTAGAAATATTGTTTTCAATTTACAACATAATGTATGTAATGTGCAGGTTCCGCGTCTGATATCTGATAGTTAATCCCTATTTTGTGGCTGGTTGGTTTTTAAACCATTTCCTGTGTGATATGTCGGACCACCTCGGTTCGTGGCCCGGTTTTCTTCGCCCGATCGAGGTATTGCGGCAGTCTTGGGTGAAATAAATGCCTGTAGCGACTTTTCTTTAGTTGTTACTCACCTTGAGAGTCGCTCGGAGATGCCTGCGGCTCCGCCATTGCTCCTGACGTCAGCCAAGGGGATCAGCCGCGGCGCGATCTGCTGCCACGCTGAAGACCGTACCTGCGGACAGGTGAGCGCCAGCAGCTCGATAGCCGATTGTCAGGATCATTTCCGTGTATGCCGATGTTTAAGTGATTTCATTATTGAATATGAACGCAGTATAATTTTCTGCTACTAAAGAATATGTATTTTATTTAATTAGAATGATGTAAATCTGCCTAAATATTCCGATTATGTATACTAAATATATTCATGATGCTTTAGAAGAAATCCAACTTTCGTTTTAAGTAGACCGAGTAGTTAGGGTTAAGAACTTTTTCCCTAAACATTTAGGACGGCACATAGCGACATCTAGCGATATCGACCATATGACATTGAAAATATTAAATGTACCTCAGCAAGTTCGCTTCTGCAGCGTCACTTCGCTTGTGGCCACTAGATGGCGAATTTTTCCTTTGTTTATAACAGTGCAAACTGGATTCTAGTTATTTCAGTGATATAGGAGCCGTATTGTATAAAGTTTATCTAACTGTGACAGAAGGACTAAACATTAAGTATTAAAAGTGAAATAGATCAATATTCTGCAATTACATTTTAAGTTCATTTTGGTTGGTGTAGAATTTGCAAGGAAAATCATGTTGTCTTAATCCAGCCATTAAGGCTGATCACCCATCAATGAAAACCCCTTTGGCGGTGTTTACTACTACTCAAACGACGCGTTCGCATGGGGCCCCCTGTCGGCCACAAACAGTCATTATACTAAATATTAAATAAACGCGTTCCTCATTTCGGAGATGCCAAAGCAGCATGTTCTGTCAACCAGCTAGGTAGCTACATTTTTCATTTTTCTGACGTTTGTTATTTGTTTCGTTTTCAAAACATCTGCGGAGGAATTAAAAAAAGCCGCCCCTAGCTCAGTGCATTCTGTGGATGTAGTGCTCACTCATGTGCACTATTCCATTTCATAGCAGAGCTTCATCCTCCGCTCTTGTGGCAAGCAGTGCAGCAGCATGCAGATGATTGCAGTGGGGCTCATGGGAGAACATCTGCCATCTGGAAGCCCAGGGGATCCACTTCTTGCAACTGAGATCCCTGAATCCCCCTACACTAATGTCTGCTGGGTTTGTCTGACTCACAGTTTTAGCAGGATGATAACATGTTCCTGCCTAAACCATGCATCAATGGATGCAGCACTGTGGCGGTTAGCACTGGTAGGGAATACGGTGCTTTCTTGTGGATTGAAATCCCGTTTTAATCTGTCAAATTTTAGGCTCATACACAATAAAAAGACTATTAACCTGACATGCATGCTGCTTCTCTGCAGTAATCCATGTGACTTTCACGGTTGGGCACGAAGCATAATCTACAAGGTCCGGTACGTTATCTGATCTTTCGCTCTCTGCGTCCACACACATGCATAAACACAGGAACCCGCATGACATTGAGGCTCTTCTTGCTTGATTTTTATTTATGTCCAAATGTCAAGTTCACAAAACGAAGGAGACCGGGCTCTTTCAACTAAGTCAACTGCATGTCAAGACAGAAGTCATTCCAGGTCTGATCCAACAGCAAGGACAGGAACTCCTGTACACAGGTCAGCTCCCGCCAGCTCTTAGGGAACAGGACAGAGCAGGTCCCAAATCCCAGCAGGGGAACTCCTGTTGTACAGTCACACAGAGTGCATAACCGGAAATACTCCGGTGAAACCAAATGTATGATAAAATCGCTTTGGACTAAACCGTTTGCTAAGCAACCAAACATTTATGTTTTGTATGATACCCCGCGGTGCAACAGTGTCATGCTAGATGTAGCGTTCAACGGTGCCAAGAGTAGGAGATGTCACAAAACTCACACCCATGAGCCCCCGGTCCTACCTGTCATTTGGCTGTGCTGACAGAAAACTATATTAACAGGCAGAATGATTTATATAGAGTGACATTAGTATCATAGAGGACACTCGGCTTGGCATGAACTACTGCAAATTCAATCTGACTAAGCTGATCTCTCTGGGGCCGGCGGGGCTAGAACTGGGTCAAAAATGAGCATTTGACCAAGAGTATATGATGACAAAACAGGTTCATCATGTATACACAGGGCACATACCACTCTCTCCCTAAAACACCGACGTTGCTAAATTTAGCCATGGATGAAGAGAGAAGCTTGAATTAGGTCATTGCCATTTCATTATTATCAAGTTATGCAATAAGTGTTCCTCCTACTAATAGCCCAAACAATACATTTTATTCGACTTCACATTGTCATGGTTGGCGGTTGGTTGTGTTTCACGGAAGCATCAGCTGCATAACATTTACGTTGAATTTTATTTATTAATGGTCATTTGCTGGAAGCTCGGCCTACCTGCACTTATGCCTCAGTTGCTCTCTGACAGCTATATCCTTGTACCTTGCTTTGGAGGTGATCGCCCCCTTTAACAAATAAGTCAGTATTGGGGCAAGAGCAATAAAACACCTACAGATGTAGGCAGATCCTAGTAAGAGAGCCATTCCAATCAAAGAAAATGAGCAAAACTAAGGATATACAAGAGACAAGCTGGGGTTTAGAGCAGGACAATGGTCATGGGGCTATTTGAGGTATTCCTGGAACTGAGGCGTTTCTCAAAGGTGGGGAGGGAATGCGATGACTGGTTGTGGCGCTCATCCAAGGAAGGAGGGGGCACACACCTTAAATGGGACAGGGGACACCTTAGAAGGGATATTAGCCCATCCTAGGACACACACTCACATAGTGTGGATAGTGCAGCTGACCACTACAGGAGAAAACAAATATCCAGAGACAATCTGGAGAATCCACCCCCCCTCCCCACAAAGCAGGGGTTGGAAATTAATCCAATAACCGTGGTGGTGTGAGGCCACGGTGACACCCACTGAGCCACCATGCCACCCTACTGCCAAATATAAATGTTCTCAGACTTGTGATAATGAATTAAATTACATGGTGGTAGATTTCAATCTGCTTTTTTTTTTCTTTCTCTCAGTAGGGATGAAGTCATTCAAAATGTTTCAGTAGGTCGCATAATTTAACAGCTGGTCCATATTTGGTGTAACTTGCTTCAGTATCTGCTCTACATGAATCCTTGCAGCCTACTGTTTACTGCCTTATGTGTGGAGGGCCTGTCGCTCCTACAAAGGGGAAGCCGCTGAAGGAAAACATGGCCCCCACTAATAATCAATAATCCCTCTTTGCAGAATCCTGGAGTAATAAAGGACTGTTATTGTCACACAGAAAAATTAATTATAGGGTGAGGTGCATTGTGTCATTCAATTACTTGTTAATTTTAATTTGGATTTGCTTCAAATACAGAAACATCTGATATAGGCTATGAAGGACAGAGAGATTACAGAGAATGCTGAATTATCATATTATTGCACAACATCAGCATTTATTTCTCATATTTAGCTAGGTGCCTTGGTACCTTCAAATGATCATAATATTCTCAAGCCTAATCTAGATATAACCATTTGAAATTCATACTGGTGGATTTTAAGGTTGCCTAGTTTTGAAGCCATTTATACAACAGACCTGAAACTCCAGTTCCACACCCCTCCGTTCAGCAAGATACTTACAAAGAAGCCATGACAAGATAGCACGAGTTTTCCTGGCAGACTTTTGTGAGAAGTGTTAGGGCAATGGTTTTCAAATCCCCAAATCTTTTTGTTGGGAAAACATGACTGTGTTTTACATTCAAAACAGTCGGTTCACTGTCTGTGACAGTGGAGGATCCTACTCCCTACATCTTCTCACTGCCTGGTCTGACCTTACTTATCCAACACAAACAGTTAAACTACTGATTCTCAGCCCTGGTCCTAGAGACTCACAATAGGTTTTATCCCATGAAATTTTACTCATCAAATAATGATCTACAGACAAGTTCCAGTAGTGCTACTGAGGATCTTTTCTGCCTGCTGACATCAGGCGGTACAATCCCTCCCCCCAGCGTACCAGCTCCCACCCCCAGCCATAACACATCAAGACAGCATTTTTAAAACAGATAATGGCACCATTATGTATGACAATGTAGGCTACATCACACGTACCGTCCCAGTTAATGTATTTCTTTATCTATCCATTTTTTCCACAATCTTGTTTGCACTGTGTATACCATCTTTGCAATTTTTCTTGAGTTTTCTGTTTGTATTCGTGCACTTTATGTTCCTTTGTTGCTGTATGCAAACATATTATCCCCTGGGGGAACAATGAAGTACCCGCCTGTCTGTCTGTCTGTCTGTCTGTCTATACAAACAATTAAATCCACCCTATTACATTAGAAAAGTTATTTGTATAGGCCTACAGTACTTCAGTGATATATATTCCATAATATTTTTTTTTTTTTTTAACTGTATACAAAACTAAATTTTATTAACATCAGCTATTTTGATTTACATTGTAAGTGTTGTCTATGTGTTATTAATATTTATCATAACAGTCATGCAACCTTCTCGGTGACCGAAGTTGGACCGATCGTTCTTCCCTTCCATGAACTACTGGAGTTTTTTTTTTCTCACAATGTCGTATTTCTTTGTTCCACACTTACTTGTAAATTTACGTAACACTAACCAGCATTCTTAATTATTTTACTATCAGCTATTAATCGTTATGATATGTTATCTTTCCACTCTTTGATAACTATGTCAGAGAGGGCAATCTGAGAAAATCAGCTGAATAATGTATTAAAATTTAATTAAAAGAAACCTCTGTAGGTATGTATGCAATTGCCATACTTTTTTTTTTCATAGCGTGCGGAAGGGGTTCAAATTGAGTGACCAGAACCGCAATATACCTGCTTCTGTATCACATAATATCGCCTTTGTCTTTCTTACTGAATCTTACTGTACAGTAATACTTCTGTTTATTTTTTCCCAAATCAACATAGGAATTGAGGTAATTAATTATTGCACTTTAAACCAAAGTCCAATGTTAAGCATATATATGTAATTACATCCTATGCTTTCTCTCATCGCTCCTGATCACCCTCAGCTTTAGTCCTTTCTCTCCTTGCTTCTGATCTCCCTGACCTGCACTCCTTTTTCTATTTGCTCCTCATCTCCCTCACCAGAAATCCTTCCTCTCCTTTTCCCCGACCTCCCTCACCGCGTTGCCCAGCGCCGAAAGCGTTAAGCACCCTAACAGATTTGTAAAAGAAGGCACCTCCCTCCCCATGACCCAGCGCCAAGACGGTGATGCGCTTTAAATAGCAGGTGTTTGAAATTGTGATCGTTTCCAGTCCCCCAGTAGCACATTGAGGACGCCGCACGATGTCCGCCACGGGCACGGAGACCAGCGGCTCGCTGCCCTCCGCTGCGGGGAGGGTTTTCTTTCAGGCAGCCCCCGCAGGAGGATGCACCGTAACCGGGCCAGTAACACAGGACGACCCCGTTCAGAAGAAACATGGGAAAGTGACCGTGAAGTATGATCGGAAGGAGCTGAGAAAAAGGCTGGTTTTGGAAGAGTGGATCATCGAGCAGCTCAGTGAGTTATACGACTGTGAGGTGAGCGCTTAGTGGTAAATGGCATATACATCTGTGATTGCAATCGCTGGCTTATGAATGGTTAGTGAACCCGATAAGGTACCCATGGGCAAACCTAGCCAAAGAGCAGTCATTTGCATTGCTCGGCTATAAGGTATTCTCCTCCGTCTCTCAGACCGATTACCATAAGGTTATGGTTTTTTATGTGAATGTTTTTTATTTATTTATTTATTTATTTTTAAACAAACTGCTTGCAAACGTCTCTCTAACCTCTGTATACACTTTTTTAAATACGCGATTTTGAGCGTAGTTATATTGTAGGAAATGATATTGTATCAATCACAACTGTTGGTTCCTGGATTTCTGGACTATGTTAGCATCGATTCGGCGACAGCTGGATCAAGAATGAGGTTCGCAGGCGATCGGAACCGGAATGTCTGCGGGTCCGCTTGACGGCTTGCATTTGGAATGAGCCTTTTACCAGTCCTCTGCCGTCACCCGCAAAACCTACCTGTATGCCTTTGTCTGCAAGATTTGTATCACTAATATTGCTGCTTTGTTTCATCATGTATTTTTTAATATATATTATAATAAATATATTCTACCCTAGTAAGACGCATACTTTGACATGAAATTGACGAATTCTGATGTCTTTCATGTGCAAAATTTTCTGACGGGGAATCTAGATATTCTGGCTTCTTTTGTTAGGCAGTAACTTGCCTTTTGTTCGGCTGTAGTGTTGACTACAGGGGATTTCTGAGCAATTCGATGACACCACTGCAGAGGTGTGTGTGTGTATGTGTGTGTGCGCGTGTGTGCCGCTGTGAATCTGGCATTTGGACTTGCATGGAAACTGAGCCGAGGAACTGAAATGCTCACTTCTCTTTAAAGTCGTGTTTGAGTGAGAAGGGGTACGGATGTGGTGTGAGGCAAGGCTTAGGTGTTAAGCACTAGCAGCTTATTAGCTAAGATCCCCTAGAGGATTGTGGGCTCCATTGAAAAATAATGTACAGATAGCTGGAGATGGATCAAATGAAAGCAAGTTCAATGGCTGGATACACCTTACCACTGGAAGAAGGTATCTGCTCACTGACCAAGATGGATGCATGTAGACCATCTTGCATCTGCTTTGCTTGAGTCGCCTTTCTTTTATAGGTGACCTTATACCAGAATCATAATGAGTTATCACCAAGTACTTTAACATACAAGCAATTTAGTTTTTGGTATCCTGCAAGATGAGTATGGGCAATCAACATATAAATTACATGTGTAAAATAAACAATCTGTGATTACGATGTGTTTTGCACCATCATGTAGACAGTAGGGTATGTCAGCAAATGACTAAGACTGGTTGTTCCACATTACACAGCCAGGTGTCGAGTCTGTGCCCTTTCAAATGTTACAGCTCCTTGACATGCAGCGGGAAGTCCTCGTCGTTAATGCTAATTAGCATGTCGCTCCCTCACTTAACATTGTCGTGCTGTATACGAAGCGGAGACGAGCTATAGGCTGTAAATGGTCACATGGCGACGGCCTTTTCCCCCATGCTGGGCGCTCAAATTGGCTGGAAGAGTGTTTGGCCCTTAGGGCAAGAGTGGTAGTCATTATCGACGTGCGTGCACCATGTAGCGAGCTCCAGTCTTGGCATTCACAAAGGATTCTGCCTTTTGTTGTTTTGAATGATTCTGCCCAAAATCTGTGCGATGGTCACTTGTTGGCATGATGATACAAACTCCTGTGGGAGGGTCTGTTTGGCTGTGAGGAAGACTTTTTAAAATACCTGTGACCTTCGTTATTTGTGCAGCAGTTAAGGGGTTCGCCAGAGCAGTGTTTTGGCTGGAGAAGGGTGTAGCTGTACGGTTCGCGGGTGTCGATCACAAATTAGCTCTAGCATACTGTAGCTGTCAGCCGGGTGTGTTGGGCCGGCTGAGGCTGCGTGGCTCCATGGGTTTAAGGTCAGACCTCATATCAGTTTCACATGAATCTGATAGCAGCGGTAGGAGCGCGGGGGGGTGGGGAGTAGTTTATTGACACACCAAGAGTTGCTTCGATCCACTGTCCTCTGAGCTAGACTGTGAGGTTGTCTAGTATCAGGATGGGGTCTTGTTTCTCACCTGTCCAGATGAGCTTGTGGAGTAAGATGTAAGAAATAATGCAAGATTATTACTTATCTCCTTGGAGACCTTGGTCTTCATAGGGTATGAAATGATGAGATGAGATGTGGGATCATAAAGTGTTACCTGTGCTGTTGCAGAAGGTAGTCACTTCCCTGAGATGGTGCAAAAATAATTATGGGGTGGTATATTAGAGAGCAGTCTGGGAGGAATGTCTGCATATTGCAGGAATCCTGTATGTACTGTGCATAGGTCTTTGTTTACCCTCTCAATGGGGTGTGGTCTGCACCAGTGTAGTAGTCAGGGTGACATTCCACGCTCTTGTGAGACAGGATAGCAGCTGTAGGAGAAGTTCTTCATTGCTGCACTATCCTTTGGGTGAGTCATAATATTTGGGATAGATGGTCCATGTGAAGTGCCCCCCCCCCCCCTTAGCCTGGGCTTCACCAATATGACCTGGAGATCTGTCCCTGTTTTGATGGCCCACACTATCATTCAAGGGAAAGATTTGCTGTATTTCAGCATTACAACCTGTATGGAAGTCTGACACGTCAGATTACTGCAATCCAGGTGACAGGAAGCATCACAAATACACACTATCGTTAGTAGGCCTCTTCTTAATGTACTGATGATGCTTTGAGTGTGGAAACCAGACACACAAAACTGGAACTGTTTTCCAGAAATGTGGATGTCCACTAATACTAATTTCATGTGTGAAGAGATTTGTCAGTGTTCCCATTTTTAGATGCCTGGATTTCTTAATCTCGCCCCGGAATAAAGTTTGAGAGTTCAGAGCCTGCAGGCTACCTGGTCTGTGTTACACTATACCCTTCAAGAGCTGTCAGTCAGCCACTCTTACGTAACTTCATCTGTAGCTAATCTAAAGCTGTTTTCCGTGTCCCTGTCACCCGCCTGGCCATCTTAAGTGATGGCCGTTCCAGCAGGCAGTGTTTATCATTTCGATGTGCCACAGTCACTGCTGTGGATCCAGCCAAGAGTGGCATTCGCATGCCGCTTCTGTACATCCATATATCTCTCTGCTATCCAGCGGCAAGTCCGAGGAAGCATAAGGTACAGAGCAGAGGAACACTTTGGTTGGGATTGCGGTCCCTCAGAGCCAAGCACACCCCTACAACTGGGGCTGAGCACACTGTAGTCACTTTCACGCTTTCAACGGGCCCGGACACTTTTTGCAGTTGCCCTTTCACACATGTGGCACACAGCCGGAAATTTTCCATGTTGGATGCGTTCATACCTACTATAAATATTCCAGTTGGTTTAGACGAGGAGTAGAGCATATAGGAGTCAGGATATGACGCAGAAAGTGTGCTGTGGATATTGCGGTGTTTTGTTCACGGCACATCGAAGATGGCGACAGAAGTTACTGATGGAAGTTCCCGAATCTTGTTGTCTCTCCAGTTAGCCATGTTCCTTGGGATCGTCTTCGCGTAAATGACCCTTCTTCACTTTTCATCGTCGCGCCAGTCACATGATAGAAATGCCATCGACACGCCTGCTCGCTCGCTGTTCTCCAGGCACTTTCCTGCACCATTCACGCGCAGGGGTCAATGGGAAAGTACCCGGATTTTTCTCTCTGGAGATGAGTCCGTTAAATGTCCGGTACGACTCTTTTGGACGTTTGCCTTCACATATACAGCCGCTCCAGGTAATGTCTAGAGAAGTTCATGGTGCCAGTGCATGTCTGGTTGGAGCTTATGTTTGGAGGAAACTCGGATGACACAGACGGGAAATATAACTTCCACAAACAAGGCAGGGGTGTGATTCAGACCCCCCTTCCTTTACTTGCATTTTCACTCTTTCAGAAAGATCACCTGATTTCATAACAAATACTTCACCTAGAACTAATTGTTGCAAGTCTGTCTATAATGTTTTGCTAAATCATTTGGAAACATGTCTAAGGAAACTGCTACATCAAAAACAAACTGGATTCCATTTTGTGGATCGCTGTGCATTAGTGGAACTCGCTAAGACATTTCTTAATGTGAGTGACCTATATTTTCCAGCAGTGATGGAACTAATTCTGCCAAAGTCCTTGACAGACCTGCTTGTCCAAAATAGCCGGACTTATCACATGTGCCGTAGTGGAAATAGTTGCTAAGCGAACAGTGTCAGGTGGCAGAGCTGTGACCATCCAATCCATACCAAGCGTGTTAAACCTCAATGGCACATCCAAATCCGTTTGGTTGACTTCGATATGCAAGTTATTGACCTGCTGCATTCATTCAAAGTGTGGGGTGTTGCAGTACAGGTTCATACTGACCAGGAAATTGAACTAAGGCTCTTAGCATGGCTGCCCTCCCATTATTCAGATAAATTTGATTATTTACTGTCAGCACGCCCAACAATTCATTCTTCACCCCGCAAATGCCATGCTCTTTTAGGAATTTGACACTCCTGTACATCAAGGACTGTCTGATATGATCTTTGAGCATGTTGGCAAATATTGGATAAGACACAAGTCACAAGACTCAACAAATAGGTTAAGATTTGTGTGGATTTCAGAAGGGAAAATTCCTTTGTCTGGCAGTCGTGTTGATTTGTCGTTTCCTGAATGATTTATTTGTTTATTAAGTTGTATTTCCAAGGGGCAGTGTAAAGACCCTGCTAAACTGAGTATTATAATATGTGAACTTAAGAATTATGTACCTTGCTAATATGGCAAAAATACATCTTGAATACCCCCTGACCCATACAGTGAGCACCTTTTTAAATAATGTTGCTTTGTTGGACGAGCCCGCAAAAACAAGTTGGAGATTCCTGTCAGCAATGTGTAAAGTAGCTTCTTAACACTACATTTGCTGGCGGTGTCGCACTGCTGCCAGAGTTCTTGGGTCAAAAGTAAATTGAGTGACGGTAGGCCATCTTGCATGTGGTGCTGATTTTAATTTAAGGATACAAAGATGAAGATGTGCCAGGACCTGCCAAGGTTCTGTGTTGCCCTGCAGTCACCTTCTTGAGTAAGAATCACAGCTGTGGTTGTGGACCTGCTCATGGTGTTTTGCTTTACCATATGACCAGATGTTTGGATGGTAGCAGAACTGCCCCCTGCTGGACAGGTGCTGCCGTACGCAAACCTGACAGTCATGTAACCTGTTCGTAACTGCTTTCTATTCACAAATCATGTTTGGATTGCAGAGCTGTATGGAAAGGGCTCCGGTTGATAGGACTGAGGCGGGATGATGCAGGAATGCCAGGAATTGAGACTGCCCTGGGACCTTCTGCGATGGGGAGTCCAGTCACTCCAGGTGTGAAGAATGGCTGAGTGCTCTTACTTTGAAGCCATTCAGGGTTCTGAAACTGCTCCCCCTTCTGGTGACCTACAACATTGGCAGTCAGAGGGGATCTGCTCTTGTTTTCATTCAGACTGTTTTTAGAACTGTGTGTTCACCACCTTCTGAAGCAGAGCCCCTGCTTTGCTCCTCCCACAAGACTGCAGAGGATGACATCACTCAAAGCCCGGGGCAAGAAGTATCTTTATAAAGATTAAAATAGGCTAAATCTCATCGTTCAGCTGCATTAATGATCATCAGGGGCTGTAGGTTTAGCCTGCTGTGAAAGGTCAGAGCCTAGCTATAAAACTCTGGTCATGAAGGTCTTCCAGAGACTGCAGAATGGACCCTTACCTTGAAGGTTCATGAACCAAGTCCATCTAACCTGCATGGAACTCAAAGACCTTTCCTCAAAACCCTACGCATGAGCTATTAATAAGTTTCTTGAACAATGTTTAATTAAATGATCCTTGTCCCTCAGGAGGAAGAGATGCCTGAGGTGGAAATAGACATTGATGACTTGCTAGAGGTTAACAATGAGGATGAAAGGGCTTTGAAACTTCAGGTAAGTTCTGGGTCATACATGATATTTGGTTGAACATGACTAGAAGCTGGTATAACTGAACAAAAAAAATCATAAACTCACAGTAAACATTGAAACAAAGTTCTTTGCCCCTGTTCTGCCATTATGCGTTTATTCATGTCCGGAGGTGGCGGTTATTAACCACACAATGTTCTTAAGAATGACTTTCATACCTGCATTTTGCCCTTCATTAGGAATCTCTGACAGACTGCTATAAACCAACAGAGGTGAGTAAACTTTTCAAATATTTATTAGTGGGGTTACTGTGTTAAATTAAATAAGAGTTCAAAATTCAATTGAATAAGCAATGAAGACTTTGCAGCTGTTGGAACCTTATGTGCACAGGTTCTGCTGTATGGAACCTTCTGGGTGTTTCCTTGCATGTAAACTTGACATTAGTAAGTATACACTAGGGTTTTCATGTATGTCGTGTATATTCACCATTTGAGAGGTCAGTTTAGCGGCTTCATAGTGCACATCATTTGTTCTGGTTGCCTTTAGTGAGCTAAACTCCTGGTAAATCTGTGAATGCTGCTTTCAAGCCAGATGAGGGTTTCACCTGCATATACCCTCATCAGCAATATGAGCTGGAATTTGAGCCGCAGAGAGGATGTGCTGCTCTACATGCATGATGTGCAAAGACCTTGTATCACTGTGACTAAGTGTGCGTGAGTGTAAACGGTGATCTCTACACGGCGGTGTATGTATGGTATAGGAACTTGCTCCGTGATAAACAAGCTGGTCAGCAGTCTGTCACTGACAGCCGAGCAATAGCCTTTGCCATCTAAAAGTGGTAGATCCAGGCACTAGAAGGCTCCAATGCTGAGCTTGAGTAGAGGTCAACTCGTACGATGGACCCTTTGCCAAAGTAATGATGATCCAGTATCATCCCGTTTGGCATGGTCTTTGATTCGTAGCTTCATGTGTAGGCCTCTAGTAGGTTCAGTTTAATTAAAACGGTCTGTGAGTTGGTAGGAAGTAGAGTGATTGTATGACTTTGGAGGCCGTCTACCATTTCCATGGCAACAGCAGCCCTGCGCTCACAGGTAAACTCTGCTGACTAATTGGAAACCTCATTAAAGCAGAAGTGATCCAAGGGCTTCACTGAGGAGAACGAGATGTCTGCATTCCTTGCGTTTTCTATGTTTTGGTCTTAGGCAGGACTGAGGGCCAGAAGATGGTTCACTCATGTTATAGACCTCTGTCATAACGTGTTTTCAAAAAAATAGATGTACAATTTTAAGCTACTATGGTCTGTAGATATACATGTGGCTGTCCAACATCTGTGATTTTTCTGGTGCTGTGTATTACTGCCAAAATGTCGTGCTAACTGCTCGTGTCTCATCCCTTTGGTCTCCTGCATCTGCTGGCCTTTCCATCCCGCCCACATTTCTCAGGAGTTCGTGAAGGAGCTGCTGGGCCGGATCAGGGGCATGCGGAAGCTCAGCGCCCCCCAGAGGAAAGGCCTATAATGGCGAGCACAAAGCCAGAGGCAGGATCTCGCCAACACTATGTGGACTCAATACTAGATCCTTATTTTTATTTTGCCATTTTCAAGAACTGTTTGTAAAAAGCACACTTCACATAGAGGACATTTTTTTTGTGGGGGGGGGGGTGTTCCTGTTAAATTTGTTACACAGCAGATATGCTGAGGCCCACGTTCAGGCCGTGACTGCCTCCTCGCCGAAAACTGGCCTTGAGCATGACACGTGCGACACGGCGCGAAGCAGGCAACTGTGCAAGGAGTTCTGGGGATTCCTGTTTATCGCATGAACATGACTTGCCATTCTGCATGTCATGTGTTAACCATTTCTGCAGGTAGGTTTAGTGAATGATGGGTGGTCTCTTCAAACTCAGATCTTTGCCCAGGTACATCTGCCATGGCCAATATTTCCTAAGACTGACTTGTTTTTTTTTTTTGATTATGATTTGGACCTTTCTCAATTTATATAATTTTTTTTTCTTTGCAGCAGGATAGTTTGTCCTTCGGCAAAGCACTGAAAGAAGATGTGATGTTTTCAGTAGGTTTTCCGATGTCTTGCCCCCGAGTACAGCAGCACACCATGTAGCGTTTTAAGACAAAAGGTATTGGGCACATGCAGCTACTGCCCACTGCTGGATGTGAGAGGGCGCGAGGCCAAGCCCTGTCATGGCGCTCCAAGAAGTAAAGAGAGCTGATTGGTATTTTTAGACGGGAACCCCAAGCCCTCAGTGCAGACCCTCACCCATACTGTACAAGTTCTGCTCAAGAAGTGCTGAATATGAAGCAGTGAAGGCTGTATATTGTATGACCCTCCCCACATTGTTTAAACCGGTTTATGTGAACTCATCTTTTACAGGATCCAAGAAAAATATGGTGCTGTTGGTGTTTTTTTCTTTTTTTTTCTTTCTATTTTTAAGCCAGCCCCCCCCCACTACCGCTCAATTATTTTATTACAATGCCAGTGATTTTGTGTTTATCATTTGAGGAGTATTGATCACTGGTGAACCTACCTGCCTGTTGCCGCCACCCTGAACCAGGGCGAAGTTTTACAATAGTTTTAGGCATTTCAGTGTCTCTCTGAATTTCGAGTTTGTCTGACCATTATTTTACATATTTGCGACTTTCATTTTTAAATGTTGTGTGATATATTTTAGTTAATTTGCTGACAATAAAAAAAAAAAAAAAAAAAAACAGGATGGTATCTGTCCTGCATATGAATCCATTTAATTCTCCAAAATCAACATATTGAAATTGATGTTTGTTTGTGTTCACAGCAATGTTGCAGTTATGTGCCAGGCTGGTCTCTGAGGAACCTACTGTAATTTAGTACCTCTGGTTTACTAATAAACAGTTGTATATCTTTTCAGAGGAAATATGAATAAATATTTCTGTGTTTTTGAAGTGAAGTTCAGATTCCTGGAACGCAGGAAATAAGTTGGTAGCAGGAAGGATATGATCGATTAAGGGACCCAATGATCAGTCTTACCTCCAGCTGGTTGTTCTGCCGCCAGGGTACAGGTAAGTGCCTTTCTAATGGGTACAAAGCCAGAACTCGTGCTCATGCTGACCGCCTCGGAGTTGAGACTAAATACCATGCTCGCTCTCTTTCTCTTTTTGTCCATTAACATTTCATAGTGCTTCTGTTAATCCCATAATGGCAATTCTGTTTAATGTAGACACACTTGTGGAGTTCCAAGAATTCCAGTCCTTTTGGTCTAATTAGATCCAGCTTCAAGGCCAAGTGGTGCGATAAGGGTCTGGGCCTATTAACTCAATTGTAATCCATTTTATTTATTGTGTTGGGTGTTTTAAAGGACAATTTGAATGCCGCACCTCAAATCCTCAGTTTGTTTCCGTGGCAGCTAGCGGAGTGTAGAATATGATCCCAGAGCCTTGCTAAAGCACTGGTCCTCATACTAAAGAAGGTTGCTGCAGTAACACGCATACCAGTAGGGAGAGACACCCCCACCTCACCCCCCTAGATTTTGTGAGTTGCTTCAAGCTATTCCTGCATGGTCAAATCCCACCACTTTGCCCATATGGGAATCTGAAAGGAATCATTGCAGGGCCCTTGCATTCAATTACACCATATGGCTGCACAGAACCATTGTAGACGTGAAACACCAGTGCTATTTTGAATGAGTTCCAGCTTTCTGTAGCACGGCTTTGAAGACAAATTGCTCCAGTGTGCCCTATTTGGCAGCTCACTGAAGGGGTACCTGAATGGGGCGCTGTGTCTTTAAGAGCAGTGACCCAGTTCTGGCTGGGCGGCTCGGAGTTACACAGCTGCAGCTGACTGGAGACTTGGAGGGGAGAGTGACTGCTCCGATGGCCGCCCCTGGCGTGCCCCCCGTGGCTGCAGGGCCTCTCTACGCGGCATCGTGCGTATCAAGTGCAGGTCTGGGGTGGGGTGACTCCACTAACAGGCATTTGCCGTCATACCATAATGCAGCCTGGCGGTGGCACTGAGTCACACTCTGAAGGTATGGAGACCAATGACACTTTGGCTGTGAGGTGCATGCAAGTCAAGTTGACTCATTTTGAGCTGTTGGCATCTTATGTGAAATTAATTGAAAGAAATGTTGCTTTATTTGCTATCTGCACAAGATCCTTCTTTTCATGAAGGTATGGTTGAGAGTGAAGCCTGGGGTCCGAATGGAGCATCTCAAGGGGTTTTAAGGGCCTTGCTCAAGGGTTGAAAAGAGATGAGTTTTCTGTCATGGCTGGAAATGGTGACCTTCTGATCGCAGGCACAGAGACCTAACCCACTGAGTCACAGCCCACCTCCACATGTACGTGAAACTGGCCTCTGTGATTCCGGACTTTGGCGGTAGGTAGGCACTCACTGCTGGCAGGACTCCTTGTCCTGCGGCATGTAGGCATCATTCGCTCCGAGCTGTCGCTCCACACCTCCAGCTCTCCCAGCACAGTGTCCCCATGCGTGACGTGGCCGCGAGAAGCGGGCGTGGGCCTTGTCACACTGCCAGACTTAATGCTGACCTGCACACTGGGATATACGGAGTTGAGTCATGCATTTCCTGCATTGACTTCTGCCTCCTATAGACAGGCTAGAAAGCATTTACTGTGTGTGGCTCACTCAGTTAAGACTCCATGCTAGTAATAAGAAGGTTGTTGGTTCTAATCCCAAAGTCAGCAAGTGATTTTACCATTGGGCCCTTGAGAAAGGTCCTACGATTGCTCCAGGACCTGCTTACCCCCACTTTCCTAAATGTCTGTCACCTTGGATAATAGTCTGATAAGTAAATGTACAATGTTTATTAAAGCATTTGTATCTTAATAGGCAAGTAAAGAGCAAGTGATGTAAACTGGGATGATTCCTCCTTCAATTTTGCCTGTATAGATGAGGATGAATCTGCTGATGAATAAAGCACTCGGCTCCTGCAGCCCTGTATTAACTGGAGCCCTTTAAGCTGGTCCCATTGGCTTACTGGAGCATTCAGACAGCTCCCTACAACCTGGGGGCCTAACAGCTGATCACATGACTGCCTGGGACTGGCTGTAAGAATTAACTGAACAGACAAATACACAGACATGCACACTACAGGATGGAAGCCAACCTGCTAGGAGAGGCCATTTCACGTTTGCTGACTTTGCTCTCACTGGAGTTTAGAGCAAATGGAAATTTTAAAAATGTATTGCATGAGATTGAAAATTGTCTGCTTTATAACAAACAAAAAATAAAAACGATGCACAGTAGTTCAGGACACTAAGCAGAAATATGCTCATATTCTGCCATTTTCTGAATGATTTGCCTGGGTGTCGTTTTTTAAAATTGCAGAGGAAAGACTGTGAAGGCTTCGGGCAATTTGCTGTAAAGCCCTGGGTAGCAACACTAACGGTGAAGTGAATTCTGGGTAATCTGCTGGGGGGCTGTGATGCCAAGTGAGGACAGTTCCAGATAATCTGTGGATCTGGGAGCAGAAGTACTGTGGCGTTTTCCTCAGCAGTGGGTGTGGTCTCTGTGACGATAGAGCTAATCTTCTCAGACAGCTTACTGTGTGCTGTAAGGTAGTAGCCAGACTATTGTACTCTGCCATCTGCCTATGTTTTTAATATACAAACATAGCCACACCACACACCTCAAAACCTCATGCCACAGATAAGCTAACAAAGACAATCTGGGTCCCCAATAACATCTGCACAACTTAAAATTACCCCACATATAAAACAAGTGTTATAGCAATAAAATTAATTATTGTGAAATTATGAGTAAAAAAAATCTGTTAAACACTTGTGTTTTGTGTTTTCACTCATGTCTGTTCCTGTCAATATTTTGTTATGTATGTGGTAGATGGACCTGAATTTCATTTCAATAATGGTGAACACAGCTCAGGAAGCACAGGAAAAAATGAAGAGGCCACTCTATATTTTAAAAAAAATCTATATTTTAAAAACCTTGATTTAATCATGATTCTGCTGGCAGAAGGCTACACTGTGCAGCAAGCGGCTTCCATGCTAAAAGTTACTAAGACAGCAGGACACAAGAAGAAGGTGAAGCAGGAGACACTGGCAGTGACCAAAATCCAGCCAGGTGGAGGGCAGAAGAGACTTTCTAATGCCAGAGATGACCATCACCTTATCCAGTAGTGCCTCATAAAATGACCTTCAGAAAGAACTGGAAACAGTAAGTGGTGTGAAGTGCACTGCTAGGACAGTTCGTATCAGGCTCCTAGAAGCAGGACTGAAGACCCATAAAGCAAGGAAGAAGCCCTTCATTAATGAGAAGCATGGGAGAGCCAGATTCCCATAAAGTGAGAAATGAATGAAACTGAAAATTTTGCTGTGGTCTCTTAACTTCTTCCAGAGCTGAAAGTCAATAATGGTGAAAATATTGTCTTGTGACGGCATGTTGCAACAAGAACACACCCAGGCTAGTCATGCCGCAGTCTGAATCAATTCGGACATGTCTATAGCTAAACTTCACTGAAAACACAGTGACTCATCACAGGTCAAGAAGGGCTTGATGCTTTTTTTCTGAGTGGCACACAGTGTGTCCTCTCCTTTTGCGGCAATAAGGTCCGTAAAGTCCCACAAAACTGGGCCACACGCCCCTTTTCACACCTCTGTTTGACTTGAAATCAATGGGTGGCTCAGTGATGCATGATCAAAAAATATTCCAGTCTCAGCACATGATGTTAATTGGAGTGGCACAGTGGAAGCACTGGGGCAAAACATCTCCAAGGTTGTAGATCCAGTTCTAGGCTTGGCTCTTTGTGTGTGGAGTTTGTATATTCATCCTATCATTATCTGGATTTCATTCCCAACACATGGACTGTGGGTTTATTTCATAGTTCATAGACACACAGCTTTGATGGATTGGTGTGTGTGTGTGTGTGTGTGTGTGTGTGTGTGTATACGTGTACTTTGTGATGGACAGGCATCCCATCTAGGGTGTACTGTACTATGTGTGCTGTGCTTCCTAGGATCAGGTCCAGGCAAAAAAGGTCCTGCAAAATGGATGGAGGATCAAAAATCAAGCATTCATGAGCCTTCGCAGTCTTCAGGTACTGTGATGTTGTGGGTTCTGCTCTCGAGGTTCCACTTCAGTTCTTTCAAAAGATTTGGAGGGAATCAAGATGAAGAAGCAGCGAGACTCTGTCCTGCGTTCCTGTGCATGTTTATATATGTCTCTGTATGTGTTTATTTGTATTTATTTGTGTTTGTATGTCCTGTGATTATTTAAGTGAGAGTGAGTAATATGTGGTTTTGCACGTGTTAGTGTTTATGTGTCTGCATGTCTGTATATACAAGATGGTTTACTGCTAATGACCAAGTATTCATTTAGACATTTATTTTAAAATGTTTTAAAAGAAATACATACACACTAAGGCGGACAAAGCACTAAGGCGGAGCTTGCTATCCTGGCAAAGAAAGAATAATGAATATTCCCTGTCACCGGCTGACCTACTCCCACAGTTATAAGGCTCATTCTTGTGTTTCTAGGTGAAAGAGAAAATCTCAGTGCTTCAGGCCAGAGTGTCTGACAGCATTAAATGATTACCCGGTGGGGCTGCTCAATCAGATGGTTTCCCTGGTAACCAGACTTTCAGCCACATTGTGGAGCAGCTATGGGCTAAGGGGTAACAGTGATTACGAGATTCATTTCCATATTTACTCTCCAGTACAGAATCCTGTTTGCAGTTTGCAATTCTCAAAGATGGCCTGGCCATTGTGAGGCCTCACCTACTATATGGTGTTCATATTTCCATGGAGGAGCTGGGTATGGAGTGGCTTATTCTGATGGGATGACTGCTTCAGGCCTTCCGGCTGTACTAAAATAGCCCCAAAGCCATTTTTCTACTAGGTATGAGGCTATAGCCAATCACAGATCCACCACAGCTGAGGTAAGGAGCGTGCACTGATTACAGTGTATTGCCACACCCACCACACGATAAACCACCTCAGGGATGAGACCCAAGTGCAGCCATGTGGCGGGTGATACCTCAGCACCACACTAGTCCAAATAGACCAGTATGAGGTTTTTTTTTGGTGGCTGGAGTGCCAATCCTGCCACCAACCCCCAAGTTTTTCCCTGTAAATTGGAGGACCTCCTTATAGGGCTGGATGTAGATTAACATCATACCCAGGATGAAGCAATTGCAGGTTAAGGGCCTTTGCTCAAGTGGCCAACAGAGTAGAATCACTCTGGGCATTCATGGGATTTGAACCAACAACCTTCCAGTTGCTGGCACAGATCCCTAGCCTCAGAGCCTCCACTCCGTCCCAGCTGAGCTATGCTAATATTTTAAAATTACCCACGTCGCTCTCCTGCTATTACACTCCTATGAGTTGCGTAATATCCAGCGGTCAAGTTGTAAGAATATTTCAAAGGGGATGGTGGGGGTCAAATTTTTGTGGGAGGGTCCCTGCAATATAATTTCCCAGGGGGGTCCCAAACAGATTGCTGAGCATACTATTTGCAGAGCAATCATGCTGTCTGGATTACGTTGCGTTTTGCCCAGAGGTCAGCTTCCATGATTACACTGGACCTTCTGCATGTATACCTGGACTATACACAGTTTTACGTTATACATCTGGACTTTGTTATTCTTGACTTCCTCTGCTGCCCCCTGGAGGATGGGCTCCCCCCTTGAGTCTGGTTAGGGTTAGGGTTGCCTCTGCTGCCCTCTGGAGGATGGCTCCTCCCAATGTCTTCCTACTAGGGAGCTTTTCCATTGCAACCCTGGCTTAATCTCAGGGGCTTTGGGTAGAGATAATGTTAAGTGAAAATGTGCTATACAAAAATAAATTGAATTGAATTGAATTGAGTTGAGGTGGAGTTTCGGACTGGAGTCCACCCCGGTATATTTGGTAGATGTACCTTCACATGACAGAAATTACACAGAAAGGTTTAGGGGGCTGGTGAGGAGGGGTGATATATTCTCAGTGGGGGTGGTTCTCATTTTCTTCCATGGGGGGAATGACATCCATGTGCGTAATTATAACTGTAGCCCTGGGTAGATCTATATTTGTGCAAATGCATCAATGGAACCGAATGAGAGCATTTGGTGTTTTTTAGTTACATATATAAAAAAAAACAATTGAACATAAAGCAACAAAATGTATTATATGATTTTACTAGATGGTCTTCTACAATTTGCATTTTAATGCTTACTATAATTTATTTATAATGAAGAATTATAGTGTAGAAAATGGATTGTTATTCATTTTTAAAAATCACAGCAGAAGATCAATTTGCGGGGAACTGAAGTTTGGTTCTGGGTTTTGCACAGGTGCAGGTAAGTTTTAAAATGGTCGCTAAAAGTCACAGAACTTAATGAATAGACTAGAAGACATTATATGCAGTCTAATCAATTATCCATTCATTTTCCAGCTGCTTATCCAGTAGCTGGAGGAAAACCACGAAACACGGGGAGAAAAAGCAAACGCCCACATGAGCAATGAGTCTGTTCCCCCGCTGAGCTGTGTTGCTGCCCACTTGTATAAATTTACATCAGATATCATTCCTTAGCACAAACTGACTGAACATTTAAGTAAAAATGTCATTGTGTTGGAGACTCTATCAATAATACGTTTTTATTTAAATAAATGTTTTAATACATTTTGGATGAAATAAAAGTGTGTGACAGTGTTTTCGAAGGAGATCTATGAATGTGTTACTTCCTCAACAGGAGTAAACGGCAGAAACTTTAAACAGGTAATTATTTAGCAGCCATTGCCTTAAGCAGTATCAGTCGAAGCCCACGTGTCGCCCCAGGCAAAGTTCACCGCCGGGCCCCCAGACCGAGATAAACTGAAATTGCTACGTCGTGGCCCCTCAGAAGATGGCGCTCTAAGCGGCCGCCTATGTCGACTAATGTTTACCGGCACTGCTCTTAACTATGCAATCGAAGTTATCGTCACAAGTAACGAGTTTATAGTGTAGCTTAAAGCGTCAGAGTAGTGCCCCCTAGCGGAAAGTAGTGTGTGACGTATGAATCGAAAGAGTTTGTTTGCAATAGGCACTACACCCACAGTTAGGCCTAAATACAAAATTAATAGTTATATTTGTGTATTGTATTTCACAATTTACAATGTAACGAGTGATTTTGGTTCATATTTGCTTTATGTTTATTGAATTAAAATAAATAAAGCATCATAGGTAAACGTATGTTATAATTCATAACATGTTTATTCCTTGCCTAAAGATAATCAAAGGCCGAGCAACCGTTTTATGTGCACGAATATTGAGGTCATTAATGTATTTCGAAGATATTTTGAAGCAAAGCTCGTTTGATAATTAACTTGAAGTAGCAAACTCCCCTCGTAATCTGATTCTTTCAAGGTCCAATGACGGCGTGTGCTTTAGAACTGGAAAGAGGTTCATCCCGATCAACATTATGGCGATCTTCTCCACGCTTACGCCTGTGTTTGTGGCTGTTTTATGTGTTCTGGTCGCGCTTATTTTTAAAAACTTTAATAAGAGCGATGAGAAACCAAAGACAGATTCTAAGCCTCCAGTTCCTTCTAGACCGTGGGTGGATGAAGACCTTCAAGACGACACTGAAATCAACCCAGATGAAGGTAAACAGATATATAGTCTACAAATGCTGCAGGTTGAACTACCAAAAGTTGAAAATGATCAAGTAATGAACGCACATACACACAAAAATGTGCACCTATTTGTAACTATGGCGTGACTGTATGGGGTGTGAAATCAGTATCTCGTTCTGCTCGGGAAGTCGTTGAAGATGTGCTTGAAACTAAGGTTTTAATAACCATAAATACAGCTCTGATTACAACAAATACGAAAGTGTTGAAATGTTTACATATGCTTAGAAAGCCTGACATTTTCCCCTTGTTTCTGGTATTTTCGCGTCAGAAAATTATATGTAAAGCGGCATGTACTATGCAAAATTTATTTTTGTTTCCTGTTGTATTGATACTTGATGCATCACATTAACTTGTGCGTGTGACACTGGGCAGGCTTTTGCTTCTGCCTTACCAACTTCTCTAAGCTTTCTCTGAAGTGTAGGAGCTGAATTGGTCGGACGTTTTGCACCGTTTCTCTGGAAAGGGCTCTCGCCTGAAGGAATCACTGACTTCCCTCTTACCTGTGCCAGGTCACTGCTCTCTTTTGTGCCATAATGAGTCAGCAGATGCCAAGATAGGGCACCTGGGCTAGAATAGGCTGCCAACCCTTCCCCTCCTGTTAGGAACTCTCAGTATGACGACCCTGGGCATCTGTTGCATGCACTTCAGCTTGCAGATAGTCCCGCTTGTAGAGATATTAATTCTCTGTGCCAAGCAGAATATGTTGTTAGTTCTGATGTTGGCAGACACTGCTGACTGTATCCTGTATGCCCGCTCTGTAGTGTGCCAGCCTGGTCCAATAGGGTGGGAGATATATATAGGCTAGATTAGTTTTCCATTTCAAATGCATTACTTACATTACATTCAGTTAGAGATCTAGATATGGATCTTGCATTTTTTCTGGATAAGTATTTTATGGTATATTATTATTGTTGTATTGGAGTTTCATGGAGTTCATGTTCTTTGCAAATGTAAAAGGGCACTTCACTTGACTGGAGTGAGTTTATTTGCAAAAAGCTGTATTCAGTATGATATTGACCTTGGGTGTAATCAGGCCTGATGTTATTCATCTGATTATGGACTTTATGTTAAATCGTGGATAGTGTCATATTTCTTTCCACCACCTTAGTTTGCTAATCTGCATTCTCATGTTCTCCTCCTTGTCCCTGAATCACAGGGAAGTTGAGGATCTTCTGTGTCTCACGCTAAAATCACTAGCCTCTCCACATAATCTTGTGAGCTGGCTTTTGTGTCGTTATGCTGCATTTTTGTGTTGAGCACCCCCCAGGTTTTCGTGTTGTCATGGCATTGATGTGTCTGTCTGCTTTCTTTTCACGGTAAGATGATGACGAGCTGGCGGAAAGCGAGGGGGACGTCCCCCATATGCCTTTCTCACCACCGCGGTACAGCGAGGGTGAGATGCTCAGTCGCTCTCAGGAGTTCTATGCGCTGATGAACGCCAGGAGGTCAGTGCGTTTCATCAGCCCTGAACCCGTGCCCAGGGATGTCATCGAAAATGTCATCCGTGCTGCAGGTGTGTGCCGGTCCATCAGTCAGAAGGTACACCAGACTGAAAATGATCCACGGCACTGCTGACACTGCCCATGAGTGACCAGTGCCAATCTTTCCCAACAGGTACTGCCCCCAGTGGAGCCCACACAGAACCCTGGACTTTTGTGGTGGTGGCAGACGTTCAGACAAAGAGTGAAATCCGGCGGATTGTGGAGGAAGAGGAGGAGATCAACTACAAACAGAGGATGGGGGAGAAGTGGGTCACTGACCTGAAGAGGCTGAGGTGAGAGGTGGGAAGACAACAAAATGGCTGCTTCAGATGCATTAAGACATTGCTGAGTACTGTGGCTGGTACCAGGGGACATTTTTGGGCAGAATACAGAATGTACAGGGGGACATTTCAGGGTACAGTGAAGAAGGTATGGGAGGACATTTCAGGGTACAATGAGGAAAGTGAAGAAGGACATTTCAGGATATAGTGAATAAGATAGAGGAGGACATTTCAAGGTACAGTTAACATACGAGATGACATTTCAGGATACTGTGAGGAAGGTGAAGGAGGACATTTCAGGGTACAGTAAGGAAGATATGGGAGAACATTTCAGGGTACAGTGAGTAAGATATGGGAGAACCTTTCAGGTTACAGTGAGGAAGGTGAAGGAGGACATTTCAGGGTACAGTGAGTAAGATATGGGAGAACATTTCAGGGTACAGTGAAGAAGGTAAAGGAGGACATTTCAGGGTACAGTGAGTAAGATATGGGAGAACATTTCAGGGTACAGTGAGGAAGGTAAAGGAGGACATTCCAGGGTACAGTGATGAAGGTACGGGAGAACATTTCAGGGTACAGTGAGGAACGTACGGGAGAACATTTCAGAGTACAGTGAGGAACATATGGGAGGACATTTCCAGGAGCAATGGCTGATATCAGAGGCATGTTTCCAGGTATGGTAATTTGCTGATGTTTACTTCTATCTTTAGAGCCCAATTTGTTCTCGTCTGTGAGTTGTTTTCTTCTAAATGTTGCCAGAATCAGCAGGCTGCGTGTTTTGCCAAGGACAGATGAACATGTGATCAGAAAATGACGAGGATGAGTTTGTGGTTCGCGCTGTTTGCTGTCGACAGGACCGACTGGGTGAAGGAGTACCTGGATATGGCCCCCTACCTCATCCTGATCTTCAAGCAGACATATGGGATGCACCCTAGCGGGAAGAAGAGGACTCACTACTACAACGAGATCAGTGTCTCCATCTCGTGTGGCATCCTTCTGGCTGCACTGCAGGTGCAGTATGTGTGTATACATGTGTGTGTTTGTGTGGGTTGGGTGGGTTATGTATCTATTACATTGTGGAGACCGAATATCCTACAGTATGAAAAAAACCCTGCTATTTTGATCTTGTGGGGACATTTTTTCAATCTCCACAAGGGGAAACTCAATTTTATAATTTTAAAATACCACACATGTTGTGTTTTGTTTGGTTACTTATCGTTAAGGTTGTCATTGTTGCGATTATGGTTTTGCCCATAGAAATGAATGGAGAGTCCCCACAAAGATATGAGTACAGATGTGTGTGTGTGTGTGTGTGTGTGTGAGAGGTGTTTTCATAATTCTGACCCCCATGACTGTCACCTTAGCCCCCCCCCAACTATATAATTGTGTGATTTTTATTTTCTCAAGAGCCCCTGTAAAGTGCTTGGCCCCCTAAATCTGCTGGGGTATCCATGCCCCTTCTGTGCCCCTGGTCAATGGGCGGAGACCATTTGCACGCTCAGGTTGAGTGTGTATGTTTGTCTGTGTGTAGAACGCAGGCCTGGTGACGGTGACCACCACCCCGCTGAACTGTGGCCCCCAGCTGCGCCAACTGCTCCAGAGGCCCCTGAACGAGAAGCTCCTGATGCTGCTTCCCGTGGGCTTCCCCTCCAAGGACGCCACTGTCCCCCAGTTGAGCCGCAAACCCCTGGATGACATCATGGTGTTCGTGTGACCCAGGCCCAGCGGACGTGATAGGAATGGAATAACATTCACTAAGATAAAGCGCAGTGGTGACCCTGTGAACTGGCAGCACTCTGCTTTGTGACTCATCATAGACAGGAGCCATAACAGACATGACCCGAGACAGCAGGGAAGGGGCATCATTAACAACCTGGCCCCAGAATGGCTAAAAGTACCTCCTGCATTACTATAGGAAGATGATGAAATTCTGCTCTTAAATCGTAGTTTTAGCCCAATGTGTAAATTGCTTTTGTGCTTTTTGTGCCTTTGGATATGTGCATCAAAACTTTATAGGTATCACTTCTAAAAGAAATTCAGTATTTTTCTAATACATTGGTGCCTGCGGTTCACGAACGCTGTGGCCTACGAACAATTTGGTTTGCGACCAAAAATTTCGTGAAAAAAATGCATTGGTTCACGTACAAAATGTGGTCGACGAACAGACTCCTCGACCAGATTCCTTTTTTTTATACTAGTGTAGCACCGGCGGGGCGCATGTCCCAGCATGTCTTGCGTGCAATTGTAAATAGAAGGGCCACAACAGGCACCCAACGAGCACCGAACCCAAATACACACAGACGGGAAACACAAGGATGTCAGACGCTGAACTGCAAGATGCACACACGGTGGATGATTTACAAACGCTAAATACACCTGAGGATCGGACTGGGTACACACAAGACACGGGCAAACACACGCGCGACAATAGGGAAATGCAACCATTAACATTAACAACAACAACAATACAAGGGTTAAGGACTGTTAATAAAGAGCGTGACATTTACCCGGCAAGAAAGTCTCCATGTCTCTGGTCCCGCGATGCCTCGGTCCGCCCGTCGCCACACTATATTGTGTTTTTCTTTAAAGTGTTTACAATAAAAACCAGAAAAAATATTATTTGGTAGGCTTGTGACCAAATTAATCGAATTTCAATGCTTTCTAATGGGAAAAATTGCCATGGTTCATGTACAAATTGGTTCGCGACCACATTCTTGGAACGGATTGTGTTGGTGAACCTCAGGCACCACTGTACATGTCCAATAGTGCCCTGTGATGGGTTGGTGCACCATCTTGGGTTATACCCTGCTTTGTACCTGTAGCTACGGGATCCCTGCACATGTATATATGTGTGTATGTATGTTGCCGAGTATAATTTAGAAAAATATTATTTTTTATGCAGTGCAACTTTTTAGTGGCACTTTAATCCAAAGTGACTTGTAGCTTAACTTTCTCATGATCAGAATCAGAATCAGCTTTACTGTCATTCAAACCACTTGACATGATGGAACGAAACACAGTTTCTCAGGTCTCGATGTGCGCAGTGTGGCTACTAAACAGTAAATAGATAAAATTATAATAAAATACTACAATAAAATATCTAAACTAGGTATAAAATAGAATAAACTAAGATAAAACCTCTGAAATAAAAAAGTAATGTACAATATTTCACAACTGTATGGCAGAACAGCATCGACTTAAAGTGATCAATGCAAGTTGCAAGAGTAAGTTACATCAGCAAAGAAACAAATTCACAGACTGATTAAAAGTAACCAGTGACATGTTGCAGCATCAAGGCATGTTATTACAGTGCAAAATGTTCAGTATTTGGGTGGTGGAGCAATTTAACAGTCTGACTGAAGTTGGATAGAAGCTGTTTTTCAGTCTGGATGTTTTTGCCCGGATGCAGCGCAGCCTCCTTCCTGACAGCAGGGGGATGAATGGTTCATGTGTAGGGTGGGTGGGGCCGTGAAGGATGTAGGTGGCCCTGCATCTAGTAATGCATATATCACTGATGGGTGGTAAGCTGCACCCGATGGTCCTCGGAGCAGATTTTACCACCCTCTGTAATGCACCTGGACTTAAAAATACTTTTTGTATTTTTAATACCATCCTTTTCTGTGATGCAGTGAGTAAGAAAAAGATGCCTTATAACTTGCTATATAACCTTTCTGTGTTCCAGGTGAAGTGAGGCTGGATATTAAGGATGGTAATTCGAAACCCAGGATGAGACCCAGTGTGCGAAATACTGCCGGGTCCGGGGGGGTCCGACACCTCCGATTAACCCATGAGACCCCCCGAAAGCCTAAAAAGTATAATTTTAAGGGGGTCTCAAGATCGGTATTGCGCAACAATAGGGAGATGGGGACCCCTCCCCGAATATTGACGGGTATTTCGCACACTGAGTGTACCTCACAAGATCTGTTCATATCAGAGTATAATCTGCTTCCACTTCACCTTGGTTCTTGCCCTGAGGGACAAGCATTTGGTGATGATGGTTGTTACAACCCAGTTGTTAGTTGTAAACCACTTCAAGGAATGTGTTCCTTTGAAATGAGAATTGCTTTTATGGCTAGACAGAAGCTATAGGAGCATGCCTTCATGCAATGGATTTTTACGTCTGAAGTAGCCATTACTCTTGATTATAGCGTGATCCTTGTTGCTAAGTTAGTTGCTAAGTTCCATCTAATATTGCCGGCGTTGCTCCAGTAGGTGTAATTCTGCCTCTGTGCACCAGATGGAGGTAATGCGCAGGAATGTTGTGACCACTGGGACTGTTTGACTTAAATATCTTGTTTCAGAAGAGGCTTATCAAGACTGTTTCATAGATTTTAGTGTCCTGCAATAAATGTGTTTCCTGGTAGATACACTTGTGTTGATTGGCACAGTGGCCCAGTTGATAGCAGTGTGACTGCATGCATCCAGGGCTGTGGGTCCGATTCATGCACCTAGTCCTGGTTCAGTCCTTGCTCTGCACTCCCAGGCTGGTTCTGCATTTCCACTGATCTCTCCTTTTATCCTGCAGTGACTCAGTGTCTACACATCATCATTGTTTACCTACTTAACAAGGCCCCTATGGGTCCTATAATGTGGACTGAATACTTTGAGTGATACCAGATTCCCAAGCATTTTACTTTCACTTTCACTTGTCATTATCGTGGAATAAGCATATGTATATGATTTTCAAAAAACTGAAGTATTGTCTACATTGTAATGCAGCTGAGAAATTGTCCTAAAAACTAAACATTTTCTTATTTGTAAAGAAAAAAAAACAATGGAAAAGGCAATAGAAAACATCATTAACTTTATGTCCCGTAGTTAATTTGGCATACGGGGGACTTAGATTTCTCCCTTGTTCTAACATGCTTTGTCTTACAGTCTTATTCCAATAAATACTTTCATTACACCAGAAAGTTCTGGCTTTCATTGTGTTTAGATTAGAAGAAGCTTGAAAGGTGTTATAAATCACTTGTGCTGATATTAAGATGAATGTGCTGATGGTTGTGAATACACAGAGATCAATACATGGTGTTTAATCCTACATCATTTGACAATGAAATTTGAGATATGAGTATTGGATTTGAATTTTTAAATATTGTGTAGATATGGCACCTTTGCATGTGTGTGTACACAGTCAAGTCAATTTCTTTATGCAAATCCATATATTTTATAATGCTTCCAACTGCTTATCTCGTATAGGGTTACAGGGAGATCTGGAACCTATGCCAGACAGCCTAGGGCACAAGGAAGGAGAGCATCCTGGATACGTCCATCACAGGGGATGTTCACCCTCGTGTACGCAATGACAGCAATTCAGCGATGCCTGTTCATCTGACTTCATGTTTTTGGTCAATAATATCCAGAGAAAACCCACATCACATGGGGGAATCATGCAAACTTCATGCATACTGAGTGGTGCAGCCCTGCAGGTATGTGCTACTGTCCCACAATTTTAAATTTAAAAAACATTTTGTGTCTTCCACTAGAGGGCAACATTTACGTATGTCGCTTCAGACCAAATACTGCACACACTGTGTGACAAATAGATGCCTAGAGGTGTTATTAGAAACATTTGATTGAAAAAAAGACATAAAAACGCTTTCTTCTCCCTACACAATATTTTAGTGTGGCTTTTGAACTATTGAAACGAGTTTAACAAGTTTAAAACCACTAAATGGAAAATAATGGTAGATACTATGTGTAAATGGACCATTATGTTTTCGAATGATTTAACACAGCTGAGGATGGCTGGGAAAGGAGCTTGTTCGACAGAAGCGATCATGTACGTAAATGTGTAGTAGCACCAACATGCACACAGATACATTAATTCAATGAAAAACAGACAAATCCTTGTTTTACAGTAAATATTCAATGGAGCTGCCAGCAGTAAATCAGCCATGTCTGACTGCACAGCCTTCTGGGATTGCCAGAAGCATCACATGACAGCTGTCAACCTTCACCGTCATGAGGAATATTAGGTAGGGTGGCTATAGACTGGTGGTGATTGGTGTGGAAAAGCATGTACTAATTAACAGAGGATGATTGGTATAGATTAGTTTGACTTAGCCAAAGGTTCTGAGTATCACTGTGGTCTGCTATGGACTACCTAAAAGTGGTAGTGATTGGTATGGGCTGGTATGGATTAGTTGACAATTGAAGCTGTAAGCGCTGACTGCGACGAATTAGTCAATAAATCTGGAAATACATGTGGACTGGTTCGGATCAGCCGAGAGCAACAGCGATCATTTATTTGATCCGTGCAGTGGGTAATCCCACAGGGATGCATACCATCTGGTTCTGCGATACACACCCTGAGCCGTTACCAGGGTGATAGTGGACACACCCTACCATTTTGGTGTTGGCATGGCGACACGCTCCCACGCCCTAAGCCCACATGCTCCAGCACAGCCTTGGGGACGGAGTACTCCGATGCAGACTGGGGGTGTACCCATATGCTGTGCTGTAAATCCTGGGGTGGAGGGCAAAACTGATAGGGAAGAGTGTGGGGGTACATGGGGGGGGGGATTATCTGACCCATGGCGGAATTCAGGAAATCAAGCCATGCATGAACACGAGAGAAGAAAGGGGACATTGTTGTGGTCTGCATGAATGACTCTCGGGTCACAGAATGGAATCACTCCGGAGATTTCAGGAGAAAATGAGTTTGATACACAGTCTAATAACACCTGCTGCTGGGCGAGTGAGTGAGTGAGTGAGTGAGTGCTTCTCATGACATCACAGCTTGTTCTTTGCACAATAACCCCTTGATAAAATGTGTCCTTAGGTCATTCATGTTTTCTAGCAGCCTGTGTAAAGCTTCATTGTTGACCCGACAGATGACACCGAGTCGACTGGTCGACAAGATCTCAACTTTGCTTGAGTTGCGGCGAATGTAATTAACATTTCTGATTCCAATACTGCCAAACGCCTCAGCCATTGCTACCCCGGGCACTGTTGAGGTGATTTATGAACTCCTCCTCTTCCCAGTTGCCACCTTGTGTCTACTGAGTTTGCGTATTGACAGATAATTTGCATGGTAGACGTGGGCTCTTTGATATGTTGTCAGGGATTTGTTGGTAGTGATGGCATTTGGGTACATTTCAGAATGATATGATAAGATGGGTTGCTTGTGAAGACTGATTTTACAGCGGGGGAGCAGAGTGCATGAGATCGGGTTTCAGTAAAATATGTGCAACCCGACTCCACTTTCGGCAATCCTGCGCTTGGGCTGGAGGACCTCTAAACACCCATAGATTCCTCCAGGCCTCTTAAATCCGAATCGTTTTATTTGTGCTTGTAATTCCGTACAGTGTGTTACTTCATCAATAGAAAGGCATTCTATGTTACCTAAACCAGTGTTTCTTACACCGATCCTTGGGGACCCCCAGACAGTCCACGTTTTTTGCTCCTTCCCAGCTCCCAGAATGGAATAAAAATCTGGACTGTCTGGCAGGGAGCTGGGAGGGAGCAAAAACGTGAACTGTCTAGGGGTCCCCGAGGACCATGTTGAGAAAGACTGACCTAAACAACAGCATCACCAGATCCATGTTGTTCTGTTTGGTCCTACTATTTCCAATGCTTCTTGAATGCTTTTTACTGACAAATATTACCAGGAAATCGAAGCCAAAGTAAAGACATATTGTAGCCAAAATGTTTATTGTTGGGAGGAATCCACTGGAACTGATCCTGAAACCATCCAGTGCCAGTAGTCCAAAGCAGAAGGCTTGTTAATCTGATTCAACATGTTTAACGCAGTGAGATATGTGGAGGCGTGTTCCTCAGCATTGTTCTGCCTCCTGAGGCGCTCACATGCTCCTTGGCTCCAGCTGCAGTTTGCTTTTCTGTCTTCTTTTTTTTTCCCCCATTTCCACCCCACGTGTCCCGGCGGCTGCTGCTCCATTCTGAGGACCATGCGCCCAATTAACACGTGGCCTAATTGCACTACTAAGTTTGGCATTTACATCCACTGCAGCATCCCCTCACTCTCAGCCAATCAGCGCCTCTTCCTCACTCCGTGTGTGTGTGGGGGGGGGGGGGATCCTTGGAGAAATACCGAGGTGAAGCAAACAGCACCAGATCGAGAAAAAGGTCCAATGAAAGATGTCTGTTATCTGTAGGCAGAAGGGCTCATGTGGTAGAGAAGGCTGGTGCTCACAGCATCCACAGTGTGCAGCATCAGAACCCAAACAAGGCGGGGGACACTTCATGGTCAGCCTGACCTCACACTTTTGTAGACTACCCTCTTCCCAACAGATCTGCAGATGATCAAGTTACATAAACCAAGCCCAGAGACAAATATGTGCTCTTGCCTGTGAGTCAGCCTCCCTTGAGTAAGAGTCAGACTTATATTTAGTCTTAAAAACAAACATCAGTGTTACATGCTTTTCACAGTAGCGGTCACATTAAATCAGCATTTTCCAAGCGTTATTGCACATGGTCAATAGTTAAATGGGAAGCACCTACATTCCTGCTTATCCACAATTATCACATGAAATCCGTTGCAGTTTTGTTACGACTGGTTCTTATCTGTGCACAGATAACATCCAGTTGGTATCAGTGACTGGGACCCCCGTGACCTTCTGGGCTGACCTGGGAATGCCTGATGAAAGAAACCCTCTCCGCTCGTCCTCTCAGAGAGCAAAGCAATTAGGAGAAGTGAGGCAGACAGGCTGGAGCTGTGAAGTTTGCAGTGTTTGATTGTTCAACCCATAGCTGGAGGGGAAACATTGAAGGTGTCGTGTATCACAAGGCCATGATTGGGCTCATTCACAAACACCGGGGGTGATGATGGAGGCGGGGGCAGGTAAGGAGAGTCAAAGCAGGGTATAACTGATCGGGGAAGGGCGGGGTCACTGCAGCACAAACAGCCCACACAAATGAGCCAAACAATGCACCTACACAGGCTTTGAAACACTCATTAGCTGCTGTTGTTATTGACAGACTGGGCTACTTGGTAGCTATCAGATTCTTATATTTGCACAGCTTTCTAGACAATGAGTTTTCTCTGGGAGTCTTCTATTGACATCGTATTAAAGAATCAGCTAATGTCTGTGGAATATACCTTAAAACTAATCTATTATCTCTATTTCCCTGTGAACAATTTCTCTGTAAATGATACTCAGCACAACATCAAAATAATTCTGCAAACATTTATTGTAAATATTTACAATCAATTCCATGAAGCCTTTCATGGTTTTACATACTACTGCACATTTTTGTATAATGATCAGTGAACATAATTTATTACTTCTTTCACTTTTGTGTAAAGTAAAACATCGACTGATTCGTTGTCCAAATGGCATGTTTTGGGCAGGGGGATTAATGGGTTAAAGCATATTTTTTGTCTTATTAAAATGCAAGAATTCTGAATAGGAAAATATATTTCCATAAAAGATTTCTGAAGCCTGCGTTGTCGCGATTTGCAGGCTAAATGCAGGAAGGTGAGTAATGTAACATGCAAATTAGCTATACACAGTTTGCTGAAAATTTATTACTGCGGGTTGAGTTTGTGCGCTATTCCCGCGTCGTGCAGGTTTCTGATGGGGACTGCGGTTTCCTCTGGCAGTCCCAAGACCTGCAAACTTAGGTTGTGCTGGCTATCAAGCCTGAAACAGAAATTTTTAGACGTTCGCATGTCATCTCAACCTAGTGAGCGGCGGTATCTCTGTACCGAGTGTTTTCCCCCGGTGTCACGGGTGAACGGCGGATGAAGGGTTTTCGTGGAGACATGGGTAAAAATGAATGCAGTGTTCCGAATCAGCAGCTCAAGGTTAATACACTGCTATGGATGGCAGGCTCATGTTAAACTGGTTATGAATAAGATGGTGAATCGGGTTAGTGGGAGGCAAAAGATCCAGTTCAATGACAGAGATGAGAAGTCAGGCCATATGTACGGTGTTAAATTCCTCTGAGTCCCAAGGCACATCCAGAGTATTGAGGGTATTATCTTCGTGTGGAATGTATAGGGCTGTCGCTTAAACAGACCTTTTATTCTCTGCTGTAGTTAATGGCTGCATCAGAAACTCATTAGGAGAAATCTGAATCCATACTACTCAGAAACCCCTTCCAGGTTATGCGGTGCAAGAAATCCATTTTGTGGTCCATTCTGGCATGGCCTTGTGTGCATGACAGTCCTACTTGCACAAACCAAAAGTTATGTGGAAGTCATCTGGTGTACAGGAGTGCTGTTGATGAGCTACAGCAGATATGCAGTACAGAGAGCTGGCACGCTCCACGTCTGGCAATATTTATGTCACTCCAGATTTCAATTAGAAGACAGAGATTCCTCAGTAGATGATGGGTAGATGGAAAGGAATAGTGATACTTCATTCACCCCCATAGGGAAATTGAGCTTTCACCTACATCATCTCGCTCTCCATCAGACACATACAAGGAGAAGCAAGCTTGGGGGTCACAGCACAAGGTCAGCCAGCATCCAGCCTCCCTGGAGCTACAGGGGATAGAGGCCCTGCTCAAGGACCTGATGGTGACATCGCCGGCAACCTTCCAATCACATATTCCTAGCCCACAGCGTCACACACCATACTGTCAGAGAAAAGGGTAAAGCCATGGCGCAGTGTTATTCCACAAGGTACAAGCAACATTAATGTACCCCAAAAGGCACATTTCTGTACCTTAAAAGGTATACAGGTTGTTGTCGACTTACGACCGTGATCGGTTTCCGACTGACCAGTCGAAGTCGGCCCTTTATTTTGTAGGCAAAAATTCTGATATGTATAGCATATTGTATAATAAAATTGTGTCATCTTTAAGTGTAATATTTATTTTAACCTTTTTATCACCATTTTCTCGTGGGGATGCTAGCACCGCTGGCAGTTGGGGCGGAAACTGTCATACACTCACCGGGCCCAGAGTGTGCAGAGAGCGAGTGTGACCCTCTCAGGAGGGATAGTTGGCTGATTGTGGCTGTTTGATTTTCCTACCTGTCCCCTGGTCACATCCAAAAGTATAGAATGACATTTTTTGGCCTGTGGCTCCTGGTAAATCCAACATGACCCTGAAGCCTGCCCTGGCTCCCAATTTAGTTTTGACACACTTGCCTAAATTCAGGGCTTGTAAAACTTCAAAAAGGGAAAACCCATTACGCAATTAACCCATTCTGTAATCTCCCTGTATCACACAGTTCTCCGTCCCAGTTGAATGATCCTTGTTATATACCCGTTATATCAATTAAGATACATACAATAATAAACATACTATAGCCAGAATGTACATAAGTGATACAAAGAAGTTAATAGGTCATTGTGTGAGGTGCCATGCTGGACTCAATCTGGTGCTGCAACTGGTAATAATAGGCTGACTGTGATGGAAATGCTGAACCTGAAAGGCCACAATTACACTGGTTTCTGTAGATCCTCAGATACAGCTTTCTGGAGTGTTCTTGCATAACTGTGGTGTAGTTACAGTAATAAATCATTTTTAATAGTACATTTATGCAATCAGAAAACATGCCCTAACAATGAACTTCAGCTGTTACACTCAGGCATTTCATGGTGGCTCCCCTATTAATGCCTGCATAATTGTTCCCCAAATTTCATATTTATTCAAATGCATCAACATGAACTCAAATTTTATTTGCATTGTTTGAAGGGAAAAAGGTATTCATTCTAATTCTCTGATTTACAAGTACTAATTAGTAGCATGAGAAGAAATATTTGCATGCAGCTATGATTTAAGCTTTGAATTTGTCCATAAGGTCATAGGTTCAAACCTCGGTGCGATATTCCCCTGAGTAACGAACATAAGTGCAGCTGCTCTAATAAGCAGCCAAATACTCAAATGTATTCTGATATTTATAGGTTACTACCTGTCTTAATGTCATATCATTAATCATATCATTATAACATTTAGGAGTATCTGCCTCTCAAGTCCTTAAAGATTTATCAGCAAATAGGTTTAAACGTTTTAGTCTTTAGTCACTAATGCAAATTTAGTTTAACGTGCTTTCAAAATTAAGAATAGGGCAGCAGAAAGCAAGGTTGTTAATAATAATGCCCTCGTTCCACATTTGACAACCAAGGCCACAGCTTTACTGCTTATTTAATAAAATGATTTTGTCCAATTTAGTTCTTGAGAACTTCCTTCTATTGTTACATCAGTGATTTTGATTTTTCAAGACACATGGGAACTGACGGTCTCAATGGACCAAATTTAATCCAAACCTACACATATAGAACACCTAACCATTTATAATGTGCCAGCACATGACACGATTAACACAACACACTTGAGGTCAAAACCTTAAAATATTAGTCTCCCGGAAAACACTTTGTTTGGCTAGTAACATGACACAAAACTGTACAAAAGTGGTAATGAAGACTTTGCAGCACAGGAGGCCTGCAAAATTTTTCGAAAATTGTGCAAATAAGCAGGAGATTACCCTTCCCTCAGAATAATACTTACAATTCATTTTTAGGAATTAGACATCAATAAATCTTGTGGTTTGTGAACCTGCAGGCAGAATATCAGAATTCCATGTGCCATAAGCATGCTTAGGCTAGTGTACACTGGCATGGGACAGCATGCGCACACAAACTAATCACTTAATGGTTTGCATTTTGGCACACAATTAATCAATATTATGTCTTAACACAAACTAAACAAAACTGCATGGCTGCCTGAAATGTCTAACTGATCTCTATGGCAGCCCAACTACCTTATTCTTAAAAGGAATATGTTCGCAACAAAGAACGCTAAAAGGCAGCATGATGCTTATCGTCGAGAAGAATGAGATTATGTCCAGCTAGCATCAGAATCCCTTGAAAGCTGCAGCAGAGTCCTTGGTGAAGTGATGCAGCACCTTATGGACATCACAGAAAACAAGCATCACGGCGCAAGCTACTCTGGGGCCAAAGACTGGAAACACTGCCCAGCTCCTCCTCAGTGATGTCACCACAGAATGTTGTTTTGAACCTGGTTTTTTCCTCCGTTTCCCACCAGCACTTAAAATAAAATAGAACGAATTACCAGGGGACAGCAGGCTTTGTATCCTTTCTGAACACATATGCTGGTGTAAAAAGGGCGGCACAGTGACACCAGAGTCACAACACACACAACCGGAGACCTGGCTTTGAGTCTCTGCCCTGCCTTTACATCTGAGGAGTTTGCATGTTCTCCCCAGTTTCCTCTGGGTCCACTAGCATTCCCCCGCAATCTAAAACCATGCTAAGGTGTCTTGGAGCTGCCAAAGTGTGAACAGTGTGTGAGGCTGATGGGCTGGCGCCCCATCCTGGGTTATTCCCTGCCTTGTGCCTGCAGCAAGCGCACTGTACTTTGGTTTCAGTATTGGTACGGACCAAATCAGCCCCAACCCCCCCATTTTCATTTTAAAGATTCATCTTGCAGTTCCTCCACGACTGAGGTACCCTCTCTTTTGCCACCCTCTGGGGTAATGATGCACAGAGTAGGGGTGCTGGAGGGGAATGGATACCCTGTCAGATTCAGGGGACCCCACACTTTACATAAAATTATACATGTAAGAGGCAGGGGCCCAGAATGTGTGCCCCTGTTAAAGAGTCAGTATGGATAATATAATTTAATTTTAAGCGTATTACTTAGTGAAATAAGAAATGCATATAAAAAACTAATTTACATATACATATATAATTAATTAATGTTACACACAAACAAAATTACATTTTAAATTGTGTGCTTATTTCAAGGGATTCCTGACTCTCAAAAGGAACAAACTCATCACAGAGGGAAAGGAACTAATTTCTTGTTTTAAAAACCTCAAAAGAACTGATTCACCGAAACGAATCATCCATCTCTACGTAGTCTCTCTGAGATATCCAAAGCCATTTTATATAATTCCCACAAGTACGACACTAAAGCCATACTTTTAACACTAGGTCAAACCCTTCATTGTTCCCGCTACAGAAATCTACGACACTTCATACTCAGATTCGGAAAGTGTTGTGCCATTCCACAATTAGGCTGCATTGTGGAGCTTCGCATTCTACAGGTTTTACAGACAGAGAGATGTTTAAAAAGACTCTGAACATGACACAAAAGGGTGGACACCGCACATAAAAACAAGGAGACCCTGGAGACAAGAGCCTACCATTTTGCACATTAGTAACGCTCCTCTACGTCTTCTTATCGCTTTAGAGCATCGTCTAAACAGCTTCCTGTCAACTTTGTACAAGTATGATCACAGAACGGGAAACGCCGTGTTTTTTGTTGGAGCTATTTGAAGCCATTAGTTTCATCAACCCCGAAATGGCTGTCTAACTCATGATGGTACGCTGATTGTATCGCAAATCTTGCTTGAAAACACTACGTACAGAAACGCAGTTTTCCTCTCCCGTATCCTTTTTTTCCCCCCAAAATGCCGCCTATACATCCCCACATTGATGGAAAATAATTGTGTATTAAGTTCTGCATGTCTTTCCATACAAATGTTACTAGAGACAAAATGTGCCCTGTGTCAGGTTTTTGTAACAATTACAGAGCTTTGCGGATTTTAATTGAACAACATGGCTTCCAAAAAGTAACAATAATTCCAACACCAGTTTCGAGAATTGACCATGTTTAACTAGCCGGTTCTAGATTTATTGCAGAACTGCGCAATAATTGCTTTTATATCCCTCTATCCACCATGAACACCTGGAAATAATTTCGTCCACCTAATTGAACGTTAATGTTAACCCGAAAGGCTTCCAAAATTGTTAAATTACTATTTTACTCCGAAACACGTTTCAATGTTATTTTTGAAACAAGTCTGACCACAATTAGACAGCAAGTGAAACTTGTCTGCAAATGTAAAACGCTCCTTTCTGTACGAAGCATTTACAACGACCCCACCGACAATCCCGACTGCAGGGTGGCGCATGTCGGTACGCTTAGTTTCCCCAGTATAAAGAGTGTTTGAACACTACAGGAAAATAAATTATACATTCATCATATAGGGGTAAAGTGACCGCTCACTCCTGGCTGTCGTCCAGGCATATTGAAAAGAGCGCTTTAAAGACTGTTAAGGGGTGGGGGAGTGGTGTTGCCGGACAGGCACAGCGTTGAGCCCCGGCTATCTAGATGAAGAACACCTTCAGTCCGGGGTCGCTTAGTACTTTGAGAAGGCGATCTGCTTCGGTGCATCGACGCAAAACGCCTGGGAAGAAGCGAGGTAAGCGCAAACCGCTAATGCTGCGGTGAAGCCGGCTCCTAGTCCCGGCGAGGCTGGAGCGCTCGCTGGCCGCTATAGAAGCGTCTCAATGTAGGACGTGTCTCGCCGCCTCCATCGCAGCCAACTTGATCTTCTAAAGTTTCCCGAAAGCGATGTGGCTCCAAACTCGCCCCTGGAGAGAAACGTCTTTTACTTTATCATTTGCGCTTTGTTCTGGACCGCTCGGGAGAGCTCGCCTTTCTTTACGTTTAGGCGACGAATGTAGGCTAATTATTGAATGAAGAATGATTATTATAATATTTTTCGTACGTCTCTGGTTAAGGAGCTCGTTGTTTGATAGCTGTAAAAGCCCTGCAAACGGAACAGCCTTGCTCAGTGTTATTTCACCAAAAGTCTTTTTTGGCAGTAACTTATATTTACAAAACATTAACTGGCCTGTCGTTTATATTCATTTCACTTAATCAAATTTCATTTTATATTATATATTCCTTTATGGGACGCGTTTTTATTAAAACGGCAATTACCACGAAAATGAGAAACCTTACCGCCGTCATTCTGTATTTTCCCAATAGTTACTGCTTAGTTTCATACAAGCAGTTAAATAACCACCAGTTCGTCGTTTTTATGGACTTGTAGCCGAGTCCCGCTTTGTTAGTTATCGCCGCTCATATCAAAGCAGTCTCAATACCTGTAGATGTTAACAGGGTGATTGAAGTTCGACAACCGTGCGTTTCGAACCTTAAACGCGAATATGCATTAGAGACACAGAAGAAGCGGGCAGAGAGATTTTGATGACGCACGTTACCTGGATGTGTTACGATAGATTTTCGTGGCATCGAGAAGATGAGGGTGTTAGGGGTTTTTTTTTAGTACCTAGACTAAAGCTTTCTCGAACCATTTCCAGATTTTTAGATAAGTGTTACTTAGCCTGGCATTTCACTTAACACGTAACGACACTGAAAAAAGAAAAGCTTTTAAAGTACACCGATGACAGGCTATTGTGTATTTCTGCTACTTGGTAAAAATACATTTGATAAACTTCAACCTTCACTTGAACGTGGTTAATGGATGCTGGTTGGCAGGCAACGGCATCGTGACGTCTAGTTCTGCACCTGCACGTGTTGTTACTTGTGGATGGTACCCAAATGACATCGGTGACGCGATACATGCGTGGCGATGACGTCACACCGGGTGGGTCTTGTTTTACTGCATCCTCTCCCTCACCTGGGTGTCTGCTGAAGCTGTAGTGCTGTAGCTGGTGTCAAAAAAAATTATAGCTTTCCGTGTGAGCCAAAACTTCTGGTTTTATCTAAAGCAATTAAGTTTTTTTTTTTTCTTCGCACACTGAGGGGTGCTTTGCTGGAACATTTTTAATTGCATGTTTATCTAATCCTACTCTCACATAAAGAACCCAGCTTTAGCCTTGAAGCTAATTATACTGTAAACCCCTATGTTGTTTTTTGCCATAGTTATAAGTTCACTGTCAGCCTTGTATTTCTGGTTTGCACTAAAGAGGTTTAAAACAATACTGAATGTGGTTTATAGATTATTATAGCACTGACAGAATGCAAAAAATTGTTCATAACATAAATAATAAAACAACAATGAGTCCTAGCATGTTTTCTCTTCAAAATTACCATCTTTGAACAACATTTCACAAAATTCCACTTACTCAAAGGTAAAGATTATGAACATAACAAACTTACAAATGAGGAGGCCATTCGGCCCATCAGGCTTGTATGGGGAGAACTTAACTAATAGCTCAGAGTTGTTCAAATCTTATCTAGCTCAGATTTAAAGGAACCCAGGGTTTTAGCTTGTGCTACACTAGCAGGAAGACTATTTACTATATACTCCTGCTTTATTTTGAAGTCATTATTTATTTTCCATTTGCGGAACAGAACCCTTTTCCTCCTTACTTTATTTTTAATTTCCGTAGTAAACCACCTTGGTTGCAGTTTCCTAGATTTACATTTACTTGAAATAGGTATGAAGTCCTCTTGCGCTTGCAAC
>JAODKC010000043.1:9209591-9225008 GCA_026777985.1 Mormyrops attenuatus
AGGTTTTGAAATGGCTAAGCTAACACACTTTGACAGGCATAATAGCATAGTTTTACACCAGCATGAAGATCATTTAAGCACCACTTTCTTTGGCTTTTGCACAGTACTGTACCTGTTTGAGCGGCTGCTACTGGGGATCCCGATTTCGAGCACGGTTGCAAAGAGACGTCATTTTGTGTATGTGGCTTTTTTTTAATAATAATTTGTGTGGAAGCGTCTGCTAAATGAATGTAAAAACATGTATATTGGCTGTAAAAAGTTGTGGTTGAATGATCCTGTTGGTAAGGTATCATGTCTTTGTATCATGCAATCATATTAGAACAAAAGTGAAATGTGTGCAAATTAAATGGACTACATAAACTGAACAAAACATCTTGCACGCCATCAAGGATTGGAAGCCTAGTGTGATCCCGTCTTTAGTCCTGTCCCATTCACTGCTTGATTCTGTTGTACCCTTCTATATCCACAGTTCACTGGATTGGATTAGAATGGATTAACGTGAACAGAAACAGGTTGGCCATTTTTAGACCCTGTTAGCGTGACCAGTTTCTGCTGTGCATTGGGCCGTTGAAGGACTTTGTCTTGTCATTGGGGCATCGTTGACCCCCCCGACCATTGGAACATCAAGCTGGAACATGAGAATAGAGATGCGGAGCTGTGGACTGATCTGAGACAAAGGAAGTGTGAGGATGGTCATTACATTTCTTATAGTTCATTTCCAAATTTGTAAATATCCTTTCTGTCATCACAGTAAGTTGGTTAGTTTCCTGGCTGCTAGGCTGGTTTATCTTATTGCACCGTCAGCTATCCATTTTCCTAATTTTGTTTTTACTTTGATAAAATCCTCTTTAAAGCAGCTTAACAGTAAAACACGTCAGTGCTCTCTGCGCTTAGTACTGGGCATCCCGATTTGGTCCCCACAGCCATTCTGTGTATCTCTTATCCCTGTTAGTCATGTGTGGGCTTCTTAATGTAGATGTTTTGCTTTTCTGAACATTACCCAGTTCTGGCCTTTGCGGTTCCGTGTCACACCCCATGTGCCCTGAATAAAAAGACACGTAAATAACATGAAGAAAAGTGTGGATGACTGTGTGTCCGTGTGTATGATTGTAGAATGTGCTGGTGCACAGCTTACTCTCTTGTAGTACACTGTTGTACTACAGGCTCGTTCCCAGTCGGTTGACCTACCATGGGATCATTCCTAGCGGTTTCATTCCAGACATTTTAACAATTCCCAACGCGATGCCTGGACTTCTGGAAAAGCAACTGACTTTGACTTTGACCATCTCCTGCCAGTACCAGTTAAGGATAATGGCAGCTGCTACTGCTTCTGCTGCTTCAGATTTGCTTTTGGATTTAAAAAAAAAAAAGCAAAATTGAGGATTAAGCCAATAATTTATATGACAGCAGTATTTTAGGGTGCACATGGGCAATGTGCATGTGCACACAGTTAATGTGACTTATGAATGTGTGTTTTTTCAGTAGTGTGATACTAGTAAAGATTAATCTGTGTGATTTCTTGGACATGAGAATTTATTGGACTGCCAGTATATTTTTCTACATGAGTAATTTGATGCAGGTGGTCTTAATTACCTTTCTCATGTCACAAAATGAGCTGGAAAATGCTGAATGTCATCACCTTGCTTTCCCTAATCAACATTCAGGTTCCTTACAAGTGGGGCCCAATTTTTAAACACTAAACTCTTGGTACCGAGAGCATTTTGACAGTCAGGAAAACCTTTTTCAGAATGGCTTCCGATCTGTCTTCATTTATTTAGCGATTTAAAAAGATCTTGCTTGGGGGGGTCTTTGATCCGTGGCCGCCCCGTTTCAGAGGTGAATATTCCAGCGTCGTCATTTATTCAGTAAGCAGGTTATCGTCAGTTCAAAACCTAGATGAAGCTCTTTTAGAATTGAGGTCTAAGAATCCCACCCTTTAGAGCACATCTAAAAATAAAGCTCTTTTTTTGGGCCACCTTGGCACTGAATGTCCAGCAGGGATTGGTGCTTGGAGACCCAGAAGTAGGCCAGAACCAAGCTTCTGATTTAGCTGGTAGAACTGTCATTCATCTCGTCACACTGCCTGTTAATACTGTACACAGTACTCCTCTACCAATGTTGGCCGTTTAATACCTTATGCAGCATCCTCCTCGACCACATGATCAGTTAAAAAAACACTCTACTAAACAAGGGCGCAATTCAGGCCACAGCTAGATCTTTCCTCTCTGTTTCCGTCCTCTGTTTGTTTCTCAAAATAGTCTTTACATCACAAACGGTGGCTGAAAACAGCCATGTTTAATGAGACCTAATTACAGCTGCTCCCTGCCTGAACAAATATGCTGTATCTTCAAGCCCTGGTTTCTCAAATCGCGTTACATAAGGGGGGCAGGAATTTCTTTTAGGTTTCAGTTGGGGGGGGGGGGCGGGGAGTGCGATTCTGTTGGTCCCTTTATTTTTCAGGTCGTTTATTCCGCATTACTTTCTGCCTCTTTCTCGTTTTCTATGCTATAATGTTAGAACTTATTGTGTTAATCAGTGGCGGTTCCCATTATCCGACTGATGCATTTCCTCTGACTCGAGCAGTAGCCATAGAGGAAATGGATAATTAGATCATGGTGATGGCCGTCATGCAAATTGTCCCAGACCATTAGCTAATGTCCGATAAAGCTGATAGACGCCGGAGCCGTAGTGCGTTTCTGACCCAGAATGCCGTTCCCAATAAGTCTTCCTGCTTCCTACTTAAGACTTCTGTTGCAGACGTGCCCTAGTTCTTGTTCTTTCACTGCGCTTTTGGGACGGCGATGGTGCGCCATTGCTGGCGTTGCAGCTGTCTGACACGTCCTATATTAGTGGCACAGTTTTCTTTTTGTTTAGAAACTTTTCTGTAAGCTGGCCCCGTGGGGGAGTCGGTGTAGGGCCCGAGGGGGGGTGAACTGACGTGGTGTACCACGTAGGGGTGCTTGTAGGAGCACAAGTGTAGGATAACACCCCCACGAAACAGGATATCCAGTGAGCAATGCTGCTTGGTGTGTAATACGGTGCACTCTGGCACTTGGTATGTTTTAACCCCTAGAAACGTTCTGAATAGCTAGCTGTCTTCATTTAGATTCTTTGTGTCCATCTGTCCAATAACATCCATATCACAATATGTTGAGTTACTGCAAACGTGAGGGAAACTGAGGAAAAGCTACACGTTGTGTTGGTCCTTGAGGAAGGCCTGTAGGTTTCGTTTGTATGTTTAGGAGGTGTTTGTTTGGAGTCCGTGGGAAACGGTTCACACGGCGCACTATGCCCAGGCACTCTGCATACACTGGACGATGGAATTGAGTTTCCAACATCTGTATCTTATTAAGAAAGTGTGTAAAATTCTGAAAGTGGACTGTAAATACTAGTTTGATGTCTGCAGATAACCTCTTATTAAAGAGGCATGTGCTCTCATGTTTTGCGGTTTGCTCATCCAGCCAAAGCAGTGAGCTCGTCTGGCAGAATATCGCATCATGTATGGCTGGGTACATCCCAAGTGTGTGGCAGGTTTTTCTAATGAAGTTTTGTACAAAAGCCAGATGCTCAGAATCTAAGGAGAATGTCTCCAAGAGTTGCTTTGGTTGCAGTGCCACTGCCTCTGCAGTGTTCCCAGCATCCTGTGGTGTTGGCACGGCTCAGAGGGTCGCCCTGGTCGACGCACGATCGGCCCTCCGCTGTAGGCTCTTGTCTGCCAGAGGACCGCTCTGACCGTAGAGGCCCTCAGCTGCTCTGCTTTCTGCTGCTTCCTCTAAATAAGTCTTATTTGATTTGGAAGCCCTTGAAAGCTCTTTTGTTGAACATGACATTGTTCCCATAAGACCTGGACAGAATAGCAAGTTTTGGACAGAAAGGCAAGTTCTTTCTGTCTGGGAAAGTTCTCCTTATGAATTACATGTATTTTAAATGTTTTGAGAATGTTTTCAAAATGCAAAAGGAACTTCTTTGCAAGTCTTCTCCCACCAGCTGCACACAACTTGAAAGATTTTCAGATACAGCTTTTATCTTACGCTTCACCTACCACACCCATCTCATTGGACAGGAAAGTGGTCACTGCCTTCCCATGTTTCACGTGATTAACTAGTCACCTCCTGGTTCATTTGATTTTGATCTTCAAACACTCGTCTGTTTTTGTTTTAGGTGTGGTATTTAAGTGAATCAGATACTTAGAAATGATGTAATTTCTTGTTAATGTAATACTTGCTAGACAAACTATCACTTTCTTTAATTGTGTAACGTGATGGTTTTGGAAATGATACTCTCTCCGTACTATTCATGCTCATTTTAGTAAACATAGCTGATCAGTTTTTTTAAAAAATGTACACTAGTAACTTTGCACATTATATCAAATTCAAAGTACTTAAGTCTTTTACAGAAATACTGTAGGATTTTGAATTTGGGAAGCAAAGATTTGTGCAGCTTCAGAAATCGTCTTTGTTTTACCCTCGATTAGCAGTACAGATGTCCCTAATTAATTAGTCTGGAGACAAGTGGATTATTCTCCATGTAAAGCCTCTTCAGTTTGTGGTTCAGCTGACTTCTGTATGCCACTAGCTATGCCAGGGGTCTCCAACTCCTGTCCTGGAGAGCTACTGTCCCGAAGGTTTTCTATCCTACCTGGCTTCTGATGAGCCACACCATTTCTCAGGTAAATACCAGGAACAGGTGTAGCTTATCAGAAGCCAGGTAGAATAGAAAACCTACTGGATAGTAGCTCTCCAGGACCGGAGTTGGAGACCCCTGAGCTATGCTATTAGCTAGCCACATTAGCTACGCTGATATTGATATTGTGAATATTAGCTGTCTCACCTGGATTGCCCTGCTCTGAAAGGCCTGCAATTTAAATGACGGGTTTTACACTTGAACCCTAACCTGTCACATGGTTTTTCCCTTTTTGGTCACCGGTGTACGGTCCTCACTTCAGCCGGTGGTTATACTTACATATTCTGTTAACCATAAAATACGAGCCATCAAATATGTAACTAGTCTCACTGTACATATACAGATACAGAGGAACCGACACGTTCCACTGAAAATAATCTTGCCTCCCGATTTCAGTTTTGAAACGGTTTCACGTTCTTGAGCGTTTATTGAAGTTTCCCTTTGTTACATGTAAAATATTCAAATACAGGAAGAGTTAGTCAGATGTTGGTGGAGTATGTTTGGGACTTTCCTGTCGACTCGCTGATGTAATGCTGGTTTGGTCTTAAACAATGTGAGCAGGTCTGTAAACATTGTCTAATCTTGAACAAAGGAATCGCAGGTTAAGTTTCATACATTCATTCAGGGAACGGTTTCCTTGATTCCAGCCACATTTGCTCAGTATGACCTTTTAAAAGAATGATGAATCAGTGTTTCCCATTTGATAGCTCATATTTATGTATGGGTGTCCCGTTGGGTCCATCGCTCCAGACGTTAGGACTCTCACATTGTCTCGTCAGTTTTGCTGAGGCTTCAGTGTGTCGGTCTTGCAGAGTCTTGATCGATAGCTAAGCTTCCATCTATTATTAACCGTCCCCCATGTTGGAAATATGACCTAGTTGTATGAGCTGTAGAAGTAGCTCTGTGTCCTTGAGCTCTCACTTGTCCGCTAACCGCAGTTCGCAATCCCGTTGGTTCAAGTGGAGCAATGCAGCTTGCAGAAGTGTCTGTGGGGAGAGTTTATCTCTCTCAGCTTGTATCACAGCTTTCCATGTGTCCATGCTGCTGCATTTTTATCCCTCCGGTTATGTTAGCAGGAAGTACGTAATTCACGCTGATTTGATTTTATTCAAAGCGATGTACATTTGAGAAATTCAGGGTCAGGTGGTCCCTGGAGCAATCTGGGGTTAAGGGCCATGCTCAGGGGCCCAATGGTAACATCACTCTGCTGACCCTGACATTTGAACCAGTGACCTTGGAATCATTAGCATAGCATCCTAACTCACTGAGCCACACTGTTCTCCTACTGAGGTGTAGACTGTTTCCCTATTTTGTCTGCAGTGTGGTCTATGTTGCCTGCAGTGTTGGTGGATGTCCAGCTTTGCTGTGCTCATCACTGTGTGAGCACTAAGCTCATCTCTGTGTCCTGATATCGACAGTCGCGGTGGAGGGTCTGTATTCCACATCCTGAGCATCCTGGGACTTTTGGGGGAGTCTTACCCTTGGGGAAAGTTACAGAGCCCAGCTGGTATGACTAGTCCTCAGTTACGAATTCCATTCCTACTGTGTCCTCTCTGTGATATACCCAGAATTCCTTGCTGTCAGCAGTACCACTCTGCGTAAAGTACACGAAATGTAGGGCATCTAGTTTGGTTGATGCTGTTGCATTTAGCCTTTGATTGTAGACGCTGTCCCCAATTGCTGTGTTCTAAAATCAGGCTAGCAGGGAAAAAAAATCCAGTTTAGCGAGAGGTTAATCGCAACCTTACTGTCCCGTATAATCAAGCAGAGAGCTGTTATTTCCAGTGCTTGAGCAACGTTTCTCTAGTATGGTCAACACGTGTGTCGTCATGCGCTCGCTGTGTGGAGGGAAAGATCTCGCACTTATGAAAACCTGATGCGGCAGCTGTATGCCTTGGTTATCAGTAAGGTCTTGGAGAGAATCTTAACTGAGGGGTCAGATGAAGACGAGGCTTCTCTGGAATAGTTCTATAGCTTCGTGTGATTTTTATTTTAATAATTTTTTTTCCTAATTTCCGGTCTGATTTTCCTAACTCTTACAAATGGTGACAAAATTAAAGCTACTACAGTGACAGAGTCCAGCCAAGCGCCTGCTTGACCTGTGAAAGCCAGTGATTTGGAGATGAATGTGTTTACACTCCATCAGACTGTCCCCCCCCCCCCATTTTTATTCACTTGGGGGGGGGGGTCTACTTTTCACAGCGTGCCTTATTTCCCTTCCTGTTGGCTGCCTATCCCGCATTTTAATCTGCGTCTAAACATGGCTTTCCTCCGCTGTCTGGCCGCCAGATCCTCCGGGTTTCGTCGCCAAGCTGCCGCTCTCGTTCCGCTCACTTGGCAGCTCTCTCTGCCCGCATCCGAGCTCAGGCGCCCGGTCCGAGGCACCTGATTCTCCTAAATCAGACCTCGACAGCTCTGTCTTACGATGGCTTAGGAATGCAGGATGAGCCTCCACCAGCACTTATCCAGTGCTGGTTGAGAAAACAAGTCACTCCAGCCCATCAGACCTGATTATGGCGCTCCACATCAGGGCCTCAGCTTCCAGCCACACACTCGGGGGCTTCTTGCAGCAGCTGGCTGGGATGAGCCGTGCACAGCTTTGGGGGCACGGAAAGGTGGACATGTGGCCTTTGTAGGTGGGGTCAGGTAGTGCTTATCGCCAGGCCTGCTGGGAAAGGGACCTGCAACTTGGGAGTGATTGTGCACACCTGTGTAAATCATGTGATGGGGACCTTGAGGCTGGCTGTAGTAAAATGGGGATCATTGTAGCTTTGTTCCTCCACCACCGAATAGATGAAAGAATAAATGTTTTGTTTTTTGTTCTTTTTTACTCCAAAAATATTTTGAGTCTCCCACTGCACTGACTGGAGCTAGCTCCATGCACCATGTCTGGGTCAGCCGCCGAAGCTGGGCATTTAACTGTGCATATCTTGGTTTTGTTGTCACAGGCTGCTATGTGTTCCTACAGGTCCCCAAAAAAGCGGGGCACGTCTTGATTGCCCGGGAGGAGGGGGGCAGCCAAAACAATCACTGTGTGTTTAAGAAACCAACTGTAATTATGGCCAGCCCTCTGCATGGTGACTGTGTCCCTCCTAGAGGGACCTCACATAATATGCCCTTAGGGTGATGATACACAGAGCAACTTTTTGGGCAGTGTTGCTGGGCACTTTCCCATTGATATTTAGGTTTCAAATTTCTATTCGGAAAAACTTTGATCAGCAGTGGGCAAATTTTGTGCGATCATCCAGATCCAGATGAGTTGCCCTTTGTCTCTCCTGGTTGGCAATTGCCCAGCAACATTGCTCAAAAAAGTTGCCCTGCGTCACCTTTAGGGTCTGTCCTAGAAGTCTAGCTCTAATGCTCTGCATTTTCTGTACTCTGCGTGATGGTCTTTTGTCAAATACTTTTTGTCAACTTTGTAAGAAATGTTTATAAAGACCTTATTCCAGCTTGAGTTGAGTCAGTCGGTGAAGTTCTGCACTCCTAGGTGGTGAATAGCCAGGAGCATGTTTGACTTGCAGAGTGTGGGTAGGCAGTTTTCTTTTAAGCTTGCACTGAGCTATTGTTCATTTTCTTTCTCTGGTAGTGGGGGCTGTGAAGGGCCGTTGCTATAGTGACTGCAGTGCTACAGCCCTGGTCATTTTGGTGACCCACCCCCCATGCAAGCAATTGGAGGATCTCATTAGGGGTCTGTGTCAGCCAAACATCTTCCATCATGCTCTCAAAATGGACCCCATAAAACCGCTCAAAGTGTCTCTCACTGAGCCCCTACTAAACAATGTCCCTTACTAAACCCATAAAACATTCCCCGCTGACCACAGGTCAGCTGCAGTGGGGGAACACTGGGCCTCTTCCTGGATCCACATCTTGGTTAGTTTTCACTCAAAATGAAAACGCTGTCCACCCTAGTGTGGCGCTGGGCTGCTGGGTGCCTTTGATTGGCCGAGGGTACGACCTCCTAGGAGAGGGAGCAGGCAGGACGTCCTGCGAACGGCGTTACAGGAAGGGCAAGGAGGAGCCTGGCTGAGACATGTCGGATTTGAGAAGCGTGGACTTTTCTTCCTTATGAGTACAGTGTGACAGACGATCTCCGAAACATGTGGAAATGAGGAATACCGGCGTTATGGATCTGAAATCCAGAGCTTTTGAGGGCAGATGATTGGTGAGGTCAGCCAGGGCTCAGGAGGTCACGGGTCATTTCACGCCCAGCATGGGGTTTACCTGGGGATCAGCATGATCAGAACCTATGAGCTCAGCGTGGGGGTTAAACACAAACTACTGTACCTCTCTGACCTGCTTCATGAGCAGAGGCGCATGTGGTGGGAGGAAATAGTTGTTGCTCCAATCTTCGTTATACTTTCTAGCCTTGTTTTTGTGCCAGATTCTTTGAGGAGATGGTGTTTTAAGGAACTTTAATACATATTTTGTCTGCCTCTGAAACACAATACCGACAGATTTTATAAATGTTGATTCCCACGTCCTGGCTGTTTTTACGTTCGTGGTGTGAAGTGTGACAGCATCTGGTTTGGTGTTAGCCTCACGTTGTAGCTTTAGGGAACATAGATGTGATTCTGTTGATAATAACTAGCCAGGACAGCCGCAGAGAACTTAAGGCTTCCCAGGTTTTTGCGATTACATGGAGGGAGGGGTGTGGCTTGGAGAGGGGGTGTGGTCTGTGGCAAGGGGGCTGGACCAGTGAGTGATCAGTGGGCAGGATGTGGGCGGAGTCAGCAGACAGTCAGCCTGTCAGTGCCGCTCCAGAGGCTGCAGTGAAGCTGAGTGATCATTCAAGCCCAGAGGGGGGAGTAGACACAGACACGGATCCCCCAGCGCCGTGTGTGTGAGAACGAGAGAGAGATTTGTGAACAGAAGGAATGGCCAAGCAGCGCTGAACGTGAGGTGCTCGCCGGGCTTGCGGACACTTGTGCTTGGAATCCAGGTGCTCTGGGATATGTGATGATTTTGGAGTTTATCGCCGGCCTCAGGAAGGGACAATGCCAACTGGTGAGCGGCTTTTTAAAATTCTTTTCTAAACTTTTTTTTTTTACATCCCACATTCAAGTCTGATGTTGAGACGGTTATTGTTGTTCCCAGGAGTGTGCAGAATGTAACCAAGGGAAGTCAAACTTAAAACTCAAAGCTGCACTAAATAGTCATTGAGGGTATTTAGCGAAAGTACAGCCCACTGCAGATGAGTGTAGCGTAAGGATGGGTTTGTGCAGAATGCGCTGTGTTCTTGCTGTCATCAGTAAGCTGTTTTCGGTTTTGGTTTCAGACGAGGTTTTATTGGATTTCGATGAGATTCGTCCAAGCTCTTGTATTAACAGGACTTTCTCTGCTTCTCCTTCTCTGTCAGATTCCCATTATGTTTTCCTGCTTCACTGGTCTGTGGGGGATGAATGTTAAAATGCCTTCTACGGCCTGTGACCCAAATTGCTGCCCCCGGGGTCCATAATTACGCTCCAGTGCCACTGAGACATTGTCTCTCTCTGGGACATCTGCTCTGTGTGTGTGTGTGTGTGTGTGTGTGTGTGTGTGTGTGTGTCGGGGTGGAGTAGGGGGTGCGGGGTTTGGAAGTGGGGGGTCAATCCGTTTTGAGAACTTCAGTTTCTTCCCCTGGCAGCGGCCGCCGTATCGGGTCAGGATCTCGTCCAGCTTGGCAAAAAAGAGGAACTATTTCAGGGAAGGGTTTGGATTTTGGTTCTCCGCTTTGGAAGGTGTAACCTAATCGCTGAGGGGTTCTGCCCTGTGAGTGGACACCCCTGCAGCTCAGTACCTATGGCAGGCTCAATCTGCCCCAACACTGATGTGCTCGTGTGGGGGCAATAGCGTGCAACGGAAGACAGATGTGCAGATCATCCCAAAGTAAACAGGAGGGTGCTCCTAGGAGACGACCTCTGTCAGTCACAGAGATCGCTGTCAGCTGTCCCATTTCCTTCTCCATGAGTCGGCACTCGGCATGTCAATATAGGTTATGGAATTCAATAGTTTGGGATTTCTTTGCAAGACCAATATGATGGGTATTTACGTTCTGGACACGCTTCCCCTGGTAGAGTGTCGCTTATCCATGGCTGGAGATAAAGAGCAAAGATCCGTGCTCTTTATTTTTATCTCTTGCACCTGCAGCCTTGTTACACTTTTTGATTTATTATGAATTGAATGGAAATCTATTTGCGGACTGCACGGCTTGCGAGTCCTTTGTCAGATTCTTAGATAGCTGGCTACCACCGTCAACAGGATTCCATAGCGCTATCAGTAAAACATAAAGTGAAACTTCTTGATGGGTGTTTCGTTTTAACCCCATGAGTTTTAATTGCGGCGCATGAAGCATGAGCCTTTTGCACTTTATCACAGCTTATCTGGATTCCCTGGAACTCGTGCACCAGATGGATTGAAAATAAGGCAAGTTCAGTGGTTTGTTTTACTTCTTAAATTAGATAGTATTTAACGAAGAGGAAATCTCAAACGAGCGGAGATGGGAATTGGCATGAAAGTATGCCGGTGGCCACTGAGGTCTGTCCCGCTGCTTGTCTGAGGCTTGTCTCCTGTTGGCCCCATAGTTCATATGCTTTTACAGTCTTGCATTCAGTCGCCTCATATTTATTTACCCAGTTGGGGTCTGGCTGTACGATCTCCATACCTCTTCCGCCCTGATGAGCTTGGCTGATGTGGTGTCACCAGTTCAGGGGTCTTCTAAGGCCTTGTTATGTGTAACTCACACAATAATGTGTTTTTTGGGCTCTCTAGGACATTTTGTAGCTTCTAGTCTATGACTCGGCTGAATCTCTTGAGGTACGTTATTTTGGAAAAGAACTGTTGACCAGTTCATTCAGTTCCATTTTAAGAGTATTAAAAGTACACTAGTTTATGGATCACTGCATTTTCCTTGCATGCATATTCAGCATGTATATCCCAAAGGCTATAATAGTTTTAATGAAGGGTGCGGTGACCTTTCCTTCGCAGAGTCTGCAGCTAGCCCAATATTGTACAACTATCAGTAAACTTGTTGACACCTACACAGCTCCTGTGATGACGGAGGCATATACCCCTTTAGCAGTGCTGGGGAGGGGATGAATCCGGGAGGGAGACTGCACAGCGTTGGGGTGGGGGGTGGTGGTATCAGGATCCTGGGGAAACCGTGTTTAAGACCTGTGGTCTTTGGGGTGTTTGCTGTATAGGTCAGCTTCTCTGTTCTGACTGTCGCGTGCAGCCATTGGCTGGAGGTAGGTGGAGAGGCGAGGTATCTGCTGTACCTCTACTGAACTGCCCATCTACTGTGTGCAGTACCCTACTGCCACTACTGCTTTATGGAGCCACTGGATGCGTTGTGGTGACTCGTGCACTGTTATACTGTGACTGTTTCTGTGTACTTGTGCTCCTGCTGCTTTGTTCCTACGGATGTCTACCATGGCCTCTAAACACAACAGCCTACCTCCATTTCTGCTTCTCCACTTCTCCTTTTTAACTCTTTGGTACACTTTATGCACTAGTGTGTGTGTGTGTGTGTGTGTGTGTGTGCGTGCACGCGCACACACACGTGTGTTAAACCTGCCCACAGCTCGGGCTATTGTGCTGTGTGAATTGAATGATGTCATGACCGACTGTGGGTCTCTGCAGCAGCACTCAGATTCCCCCCCCCCCCCCCACCGCACCCTGTTGGATGGGGGGGGGAGTTATTACTGGCCAATCAGGTTGGCTTTCTTTGTGTTTTCGGGGATTTGCTGGATAAAAGCTGACTCATGGAGCGGCAGTGGGTCCGTAGCCCATATGCCAGGGGGGGCTCTGCTGTCTGTCATATGTCGCTGCCGCCCCCCCACGTACCTGCACCATTAATGGCCCTCCTGTCTGATTCTTGCTGTCTCAGGTCTGTTTCGAGTGGGAATTCCTGTATGTTGCCATTAAGCAAAACTCCTCAGTTCTGTGTTTTTTGATATTCATCCCATTTGGTAGAACTTAGCTGTAATCCAGCTTGTTACACACTATAGTATTGTGGCTTTGTTCCAGCCTCAAATTGCATACTCTCAATGTTATTCTCCAGTTCTGAGAATGTAGTGTACGTGTATGTACACATGAATTTTCCACAGTGTAGTATGACCTGGATAGCATATACTAAATCCACCATGTCAAATCAAGTAAGCTTTTCCGGGAATTGTTTGCTAGTCAGTACCGACATTTATGATGCAGTTTTACCGTGGGATAAATATGTACGTGTAAAGTAAGCTAGCAAATGGTATAGACCCGTTTCATTTTGTCATCAAGTGCTGATGTTTGGATTGTATGCTGGGTGTGGCATTACATTTCCTGCAAGTGCAAAACCGTTTAGTAAGGAAAATTGTATTCAGATTTCCACAGTATGCATATGAGAGCTTGGTAATCAGGATATATTAATAACGAGTACGAAGTATACACTTTGACAGGTGTATGATTGGTCCTCTTTTGAAGAATTCAAAAATGACTAGATGATAAAGTATCTCTTCATTTTGTTTGTTCATCATGATGTTTGGAGGCTGGCTGTGTTTACAGAAATGCTTTGGATGCAGCTCCATTGTTTAGTCTTTTGTTTTACCCCAGATGTTAACATATTCAACGGTTATGCCATTTTCATATAAATGTATGTATTATGAATAAATAAACATAATTTATTTATGTTTATTTATGTTCTTGTCTTTGTTTATAAGAAGTGTAATAGTGATCCAAGGAATGGGGGGGGGGGGGACTGAAATACTGCCCGTTTCTCTGGCAGAAAAGTAGGAGCAGAGGGGGGTTTACCCTCCTAAGCCGGTCCCATTCGCGTCTTCAAGTTTGGGGGGCTAGTGTGACACTGGGGCAACTGGCTGACTGAATCATGTGACACCAGAGACTCAAAGCAGCATAGTGCCGACTGGCATAATCCCAGCGCAAAGAGCAGTTAAACATACAGGCTTATGTGTATTATCAGGGGACATTAAAGAGATCAGGTTGAACATAATCTAGGCTAAAGGTAAACCTCCCCATTGTTGAGTCTACCATTACCTCAGCGCTCCACAGTTCAGCTTCTCTTTTGATACTGAAGCCAGGATTCTCGGCTACAGGCTGCGAACCTGCCGAGGGAGTGTCCATGCGAGAGCCAAAATCTTACCCACCTTTTGGTGTCGTCGCTCTACTTGCCGTGGACCAGTAGAGTGTTTTCCCACCTAGCGTGCAGGATCTGGCTTCTATTTTGTGCATTTTGCAGTGAATGAAGAGAGTAACCGGATGAGAAACCTTCTATATAATCAAGAACGAGCTTGTGTTTCTGAAAAAGGAGGACACTGCGAATGTGTGCACGTTTATTTTTGGTGGCTTTCTTGAACTTTTTCTGTTAGCATTTGAACAAAGGAATTCACACGTGCATACTTGCCTCTTGTATGACCCCTGCTTTAAATCTTAAATCTTTCTTTTTTTTTTTTTTTTTTTAGTATTTTGTGACTTGCTGATCAGGGACCTTACCCAGCATCACATATCCACTCCTGCTTTCACAGCTGGCTTTTTACAGCGGCAGGGCAGCCTAGGAGCACACCTCAGGTGTATCGTCAATTTTTAACCTTGTCCTGAGTCCTGCGCCCTAACTGTACTCCCTGGTGCCAAATATGCACCTCTGGTTCTCCCCTTAGGCTGTAGTGTCACACTCGTTACTCAGTAGGGCCCCATGTAGCTCTTTATAGTGATGGCCTGGCTCCTTCATGGATCCGACCACCCAAATGGCCAAGCTGAGCAGTGTCATGTTGCTCTGTTAGTAGTGTAGCTGTGAATGTGTTGAGGGATCCTTGTCCACACCGGTCATGTGTGAACAGCTCTCTCAGAAGGCTTCCTGCTGGGGGCAGGGCCCCACAGGACAGAGAGTTGGTGGTTTGAGATTTGGTCGTCTTAAATGTGACCATGGAAGCGATACCATTTTCTGGTACCCCATTAGCCAAGGTGTGTACCCCTCGGAAATCAGCCCCATTCTGTGGAAGCAGGCCATCAGTGATGCTGGTGGAGACCATGCCAGCTGGGATCCTTGTCCAAATGGGCGCAGCCTTCCTTCCTGTGTTTTGTGAAGTCATCAGTTGCTCAAGTGTCTCGGTTCTGCAGGAAGGACTCGCTGCAGAGTGTGTTCCTTGTGCTGTAAAATGGACACCATCTCTTCCTTTGTGACAGTATGGAAGTGGAGAGTTGGGGGGTTTCATAAGTACTGAAATAGACCATCATTATCTTGCGTATCTCTGGGGGAAGCAGGTGTTCGGGACTAGGAGTACAGTTGGATTCATTTGGGCTCCTTGTTTTATTGTGTCCTTCCTTAGAGTTGCCCTGAAGTGCTTATCAGATATAACACATTTTAGAATAACATGGAGCCACTACTGCTGCTAACATCCTTACCATTGCAGTGCTTTACTTGATGTAATCGCAGTTGTTTTTGACACCAATAGCTATCCAATTATGGGAATCACTTTGGATAGAAGCATTTAGTACGCATCTCCTCCCTATAAGTACATCAGTTAGATTTGAACCTACATAGCTATGAGCCAATTCCAAAAATACATTTGAATTAGATGAAAAAAGTGCTTGAAATATTTGCCCTCTACAAAAGTTCTATTATCTAAGTTGAACTGTTGGAAATACTTTTGGGAACAAGCACACTTGTCAGTGAAACAGGGGCGCGGGGGGGGCGGGGGGCGGGCGGGGCGGGGGGGGGGGGGGGGGGGGGGGGGGGGGGGGGGGGGGGGGGGGGGGGGG
>JAODKC010000043.1:9243006-9261012 GCA_026777985.1 Mormyrops attenuatus
GGTTCTCCCCAAACGAGCTTGATGGGCCGAATGGCCTCCTCTCGTTTGTAAATTTCTTATGTTCTTATGTTCTTAAGCCTGGTCTATCCTAGGGACGTGGTTTCGGATGATCTGCTTACCCAGCCCTAGCCCCTGATTTTGAGAACTTTCACTCTCCATGCCCCGCCCCCCCGTCAGATTTGTTCTGGCACCCACTCTGGTCTATAATTACCTCTCTAATAAATAGGAATTGAAACATATTGCATTTCATGTCTCTACTCATTATATGATTAATGGCTAACGGCCTTTTTTTTTTTTGGCCTTCAGGCTAAGCAGGCTATATTGGACATGGATGCAGTGGGTGAGTGTCTATACAGTGACTGTAATGTGACCTGCACATTGTCTACTGGACATGGAAGCCTGAAGGTGCAAATCACATGGAGGCAATACAAAGTCACTATCTCCATTCGGTGTTCCACAGATTCCACCGGACTCAGTTGTAGTCCCCACTGGGACCGAAAAACCCAGGCGAAGGATGGGCCCACCCCGCGGCGAGTCAGGAGGAAGACCGGTAAGTTACCGGAGACTGTGACTCGCCTCTTGCGCTGGATTAGTGCAGGATGAGCAACATGCATATCGGTGTTTCCCTGTTGTAACAGTGATGGAATAGGGGGTATGTTCAATGGCACACTATTGGTAGAAGAATCCTGGAAGAATGGTATTTGATTTAGTCATGGTCCGTTTGATGATTTTCCATGACCTGTAGTTAATCCGTGGTTTTCTGTCCTTTTTCAGAGCCATTATCAAGATTGCTGAAAAACGCAAAGCAAAGTGGTGAGTTTCGGGCATGTTTGAACCCGTTGTGTGTTGACCATGGAAAACAGCTCTATGTAATAACTCTTTTCTCTCTCTTGCCTAAATTTTATCTCAGGCACTAATCCCGATCCACAAAAGGTAAGCCTCTCTATTATGTGTCTGCCTCAACTTGAGCTCTCCTTAAACTAGTTGATGACTTGACCACAAATGAAATGCTAAACAGAGGCTAGGTATGGATTACTTATGGCCTAAAAATGTATTTGTTTTCCACAGCGGGGAAGTCTAGGAGTGGCCTTTCTGTCACCTATGTCTCAGCTCAGCCCCAGAGAGGGACTGCTGGCCTCGATTGGCCGAACCAGGAGTTTGGTCAGCCAATCACAGGAGTCTCTGGACCCAGCAGAGCCTAGCGACTGTGATGACAACCCACACCTTCCAGAAGCAGAAAATGATGCTGAACCAGGCTTGGTGAGCTGCCATGATGTTGGGCTCAGCAATATAACAAATTACGATATCTATGAGGCCAGTGTCATTGATGTAATCACATAATCAAAATGTTCCTTTGTGCGTCGGCCGGAATTGCAGTTTTATTCTTTGTTAGATTTGGCATTGAAACAGCTTGGTAAATTTTTGTTTGCAGGTCAAAGGGAAGAAGTCAAAAGGTCAAGGGAAAGGAACCATGAAGAGACTCAACCCACAAGCTTCAGTTGACTGCATCGACAGATGGCGTGATTGTAATATCGGGGTGCAGGACTTGCAGGTACCTAGATTAATCCCACCAAAGCTCCCTCTCTTACATTGAATTTAATTACAGGTTACACCAATGACTTATGGTCTAGTCTAAAGTTCACATTAGTGAATCACTAATGTGACTTTTTCCAATTAGTAAATATACTATGGTGATATTTTGCATACCTTTGTCTGTACTTTATCGTATCATTGTTTTTGTCCCTCAGGCTGTTAAAGATTCTCTTCAGATGGACCCCAGCATGTCCCGTCAAACCGAGAGCCTCTTGGCTCGTCCTCAAAGCCCCAACCTTGCTGCCATGATCTCTGGTGGTCACATTGCTCGAAACATCTGGACAGATCACAAGATTCGACGTGCTATGTTTCCAACCCGGCAGCAGACCATCCAGGGAGAGGATGAAGAGGACCTCTACCAGATGTTCATGCCGTCAGAGCCATCTGATCCAGACCTAGCGGCCTCCCAAGAAGGGGGAGGTAGTCGTGGATCTGGCCGCCCCTGTAGCTGGCACATGGAGCAAACGCAGGTACCAGTGTACACTGAGGCACCATCCAGCAGCAAGAAAGTCCTGCGGCGTGCCAGCAGTGTTGGTGAGAAAAACAGCAAGGCTCCAGATCCAGGGGAGAAACTTGACGGTGCCCGGGACAGCTTGCAGATAGACTCCTCCAGCAGTGTTTCAGGCTCTGCGGAGCACCTCACCATTGACGATATTGAAAATGTGTATGATAACATCAGCTATGAGGACCTGAAGTCTATGGGGTTAATTTGCAGAGAACCAGAGAGCACCCATTATCCTCAGGTGACCAAGGAGGAGAAACAGGCACAAAGCAAAAAGGCAGAACAAACTGCCACGTGTACAGGAACGACTGAATCCAGAAATTCGTCTGATGTTTACGTTTCCCCATCCAAGGATGGTGTTCCTTTTGGGACATGTGAACTGAAAATTGTGGAGGAAAACATCTATGACACCATAGGTTTCTCGGACCAGCATCCAGAACCGTTGCACAGTCCAGCTGTGGGTGAACAGGACACCATGTTTCTCCAGCCGATTTCTACTGGCAGCAATAGTTTGGACAGGTTTCTTTCTGAGGACAGTCTGCAGAGCTATGAAGACGAACGCCAGGTCTCTGTGGAGATGGACTCCTCCTCCAATTCGGATTCCCTTGTGCACAGGTCCCCTGCTGGCACTATGTCAGAGAAGGTGGATGAGATCTGGAATGACCTGGAAAACTACATCAAGAAGAATGAGAAGAAGCAGGACAGGCTTACGGCTGCATTCCCAGTGAATGGCGAGGAGAGCCCTATGAAGATGGCAAAGCAGGAGAGCCCTGTGAAATCCTCAAAGCAGGGGAGCCCCCTCAAGGTAGCAAAGCAGGGGAGCCCTCTGAAATCCTCAAAGCAGGAGAGCCCCATCAAGACCACAAAGCAGGAGAGCCCAGTGAAATCCTCAAAGCAGGAGAGCCCCCTCAAGGCAGCAAAGCAGGGGAGCCCTTTGAAATCCTCAAAGCAGGAGAGCCCCATCAAGACCACAAAGCAGGAGAGCCCAGTGAGATCCTCAAAGCAGGAGAGCCCCCTCAAAGTGGCAAAGCAGGAGAGCATGCTGAAATCCTCAAAGCAGGAGAGCCCCATCAAGACCACAAAGCAGGAGAGCCCCATCAAGACCACAAAGCAGGAGAGCCCCATCAAGACCACAAAGCAGGAGAGCCCACTGAAATCCTCCAAGCAGGAGAGCCCTATCAAGGCAGCAAAGCAGGAGAGCTTGCTAAAATCCTCAAAGCAGGAGAGCCCCATCAAGACCACAAAACAGGAGAGCCTGCTGAAATCCTCAAAGCATGGGAGTCCTGTTAAGGTGACAAAGCAGGAGAGCCCGCTGAAATCCTTGAAGCATGGGAGACTAGCACAAGGCACCTCTGGGCGACGGGGTCCAGGGCTTTTCAGAGAAGAGGCCATTGAGATTCTGGAGCCCCAGGTGTCCCCTTCTGTTGTTGTAGAGAACTTGGGGAGCACCAAGACTATTAAGAGCAAGCTAGCTAGATTCAGCAGCGGTAGCTTTAGACTGGATGAGCCAGATACCCTGAAAGAGAAGGGAGAAACACCAAGAGAGAGAGCCATGCTTGGTCTTGGCGGTGGCCTGTTCCCCAGGGACTTTGTCAGCTTTGACAACACCTTGGACTCCTCCAGTAGCATCTTCTCAGATGCCATGGATTTCTCCCTGGACTTCGGAGACAAAACCAAGAACAGGGTGTATCTCATGGCAAGGCAGTATAGCCAGAAGATCAAGAAAGCTAATCAACTGCTGAAGACAAAGAGTTCAGAGCAGGACCACACTGTTAGCCGGCTGAAGTCAAAGCAGAAGGATTTGGCAGATATTTTGGAAGAAAAGAAGCAAGGAGGCACTGCAATTGGTAAAGCTCTGTTTATACATTTCCAACATGTGTATGTTAGAATTTAAAAATGTATCTATGTGGATGTGAGTAATTAGGAAGCTCTTTGCTTTCAAAGAGGGCATCTCCATTTCCTTTATGAATGAAGTTTTCCTTCTCTTCTCAGGTGCAAGAATTGCAGAGTACTCTCAGCTGTACGAGCAGATCCCATTCAAAGATATGCCCCCTGACAAGCAGAACGATCCACAGGATGCCACCCTGGAGCCTCCATGTCTGCATTCTTCCCCTTCACTGGCCCCACCTCAGGGCAGCTCTGAAAGCCATGCCAGTGACTCCTGTGTGGATGAGGACTGGCTCAATTCCACCTACAGTAATGGGGAGCTGGTGGACTTTGTCTCCTGTGTAAATGAAGCTGCCCTTCAGAGGGAGGGTTTGGTGACTTCTCCCGAGAAACAGTTGAGCCTGGTGTACCCGATCCCTATCATCAAATACTCCTCTCCTCCACAGTCTCCCACCCAGAGGTGGAGTGCTTGCATGGCTCAGCCCGACAAAGAGAACTTGAGCCATCAGCATGTCTATAACTCTCTGGACCGACAAATCCATTCTGCCAAAGCACTTCCTTATAACAGATGTCAGTCCTCTTCCTCCATAGCTGCAAGTGGCAAGAATGGAGATCATTTGGGAGGGGACAGCATTGCAGGTCCCGGCATTAGCTTGACGGGCGTGGGGAGCCGGGGATCTGCGTTTGCCAGGCTTGGGTACTCGGGGCGGCAGTCCAGTCTTCCTGAGCGTTACTCTGACTTGACCCTCCAGGACTCACAGCAGGTGGTGGTGGTGGTGAGCAAAAGTCCCTCGTCCAATGCTCTCAGGGCCACTCAGAACTACCACGCCAACTTCAAGGACAATGACGACGACGATGACGATTACGTGGAGATCAAGTCTGATGACGAAGAGCTCGGGGACGGAACGCAACACAAGGAGCCGCTGGCCATATCAACACCTTGTGTGACCCGAGCTGAGCGTGCGGGCCAAGGGCCCTCCATTAGCCTCCCCTGCACACCCATAAGAACCAGCCCCCGCATCCCGCCCCCTGCATTCCCCGACCAGGACAGCCTGGCCCACTACCTGTGGAGCGAGCCACAAGTCTCCCAGCAGAACCTTGTGCAGTCCCTGAGGGAGAAATTCCACTGCCTGAGTTCCAGCAGTTTTGCATGAGGCCCGTCATTACTGCACGCCGACGTTTGAGGCTCTGCGTGACATGGTCTGGTGTCTACCTTGATCTGTTTCTGAGAGATTCCCTGACAGTAACTTAGATCTTCCGTACTTGGTAAAAGTTTAAAAACACTATGTATGTATATTTAAGAAATGTAATTAATGTAATTAGATTTATCATGGTTTACATAGCAATAAACATATTTTAATTACTCTGAAAGTAACACATTGATCAGATTATAGGGTTAAGTTTCCAAAGGGATTATATTTTTAGAAGCTGCGGGCAATTTAATGCAACTTGTATGTAGCTGGTGTTTCTGTGGGCTTCAGCGAACTGTGGACATAGAAAAATCTCAATTACTGAGTAACTTTCACCATATAGTATTACTGTGCCATATAAATCAAACCTTTTTTTTTGATACTTTTGTGGGAGGGGGGGGCAGGATATCTCCTTATACCCCCCCCAACCCCACCCCATGATTTACCTCACACAAATGCAAGGACTGACTGGGGCTAAAATTCAGAATTATAATTATCAGTGTTAACTGACAAAAACTAAATTTGGAGAAAAACCAACTAAATTTGGAGAAAAACCAACTAAGTTGTTTTTATGTAGCAAAGCAAAAGTTTTAATTATTAGTTTTAGTTGTATCTGATACTGCTTTAGTGCTCGTTTTGGTTTTGTTTTAATTAGCAAATGCTAAGCCTGTCCGAAAACCTCCATCCTTATTTTAGTCTATTTTAACTGTGCACATCAGTTGTCACTTGAGAATGTATGACACTTACCAGAGTTTACTTTGTTATATGCTAACTTAATGTACTTAGCAGGTATACTGTATTTAATACTCAGGAGCTTTGCCTACAAACCAGCTAATAATGGCAGTTAAATAACCAGTGAGAGGCAGTATGCATGCTTTGTATGCCTGAAATATCCATATATAGTCGTACAATTGCAAATGTAGTTTTTAAAATAGGACTATAAGGGTTTGCAGCAATATCCAAGTTAAAGGATCATGCTTTGAGGTTTGCTAACGTACCAACCTAATGAACAAGGGATCATGCTTTAATGGGCTGTCTTGAAGAACTCACTTGGCATCAGAAGTACATATTTATTGCAAACTCTGTGCAAACTGTTGGTGAATTTTTAGTTCACTGTATTTCTTGTCTTACTGTAGCAGAACATCATGCATCTTAAGAGCCTAAAAAATAAACCTAAAAATCTGGGACCATGGAAGAAAGTTAAAACAGTACTGTACTTGTATATTTTCACATTGAGTTAATTTCTTTCTGTTGCCAGTGCACACATTGACACTACTGATTAACATTCACCATTTGTGGTCTGTTTGGGGTCCATTCTTTGTCTGTCCTTGGCAATGAAATGTATACAATTTACTTCTGTCAGGATTTGCATTAAATCTGGGGTTAATCGGAGTTATTCTAAATGATGAGAGAATTTATGTTGACGATGATGTGGACTTAACATCAAATGTTTCCTATGGTTCAACAGTATACTGGGCATCAACTGTATGTGTACAGATAACATCACTTTTTTTTTTTTTTTTTTTGGCAATATGTGGTTTCCCTCATATTTCATTTAAAAGCAAATTAGTTCCCCTCGAACTGTTAATTACAGCCAGTTCATAGATAAAATGATGAATATTTATTTATTTAAGGTTTTTTGGGTAATTTTGGGATATTTTGGCAATGGGTAATTTTGTTCAAAAGGATACTGTGAATGTTATTTATAAAAGGTTGGTCTTAAAGCACTGTTGAATTATCCTTTCTGAAATACAACTAAATGTTCTAATGCACAATCAAGGCCTTTTATCAATGTAAATACACCAAACAATGTAGAAAATACAAATGCGGTGTGTACTCATATAACTGTAGTTTTGTTTTTATGTTTTTGCTTCTTATTTTGGGGATTGTCAAACTTTTTTTTGTTCATTGAAACTGACCTTTTTGCACTTTTTGCTTTTTTTTTACATTTGATTTGTAAACATTTTGTAAAGATGTACTTTACTTTTTTGTAAAGTATATTTTAGGAAACTTAATTGTACGCTATAGGTATGCTATCACTATATTGTAAGTTTTTAACTGACTAGTTGTCCTTCTGTAGAGAAAAAAGGTATTGGAGGAAATAAAGTATAATTAAAATGTCAAATAAATCTCTCGTATTTTTGAAGTGGGGAAATACTGTGGGTAAAGGGGGAGACTACAAGACAAGTGCCAGTTAAAGCAGGGGTGGCCAATCTAATCCATAAAGGGCCACAGTGTATGCAGGTTTTCACTGCAGCTCCCTAATTAGACTACTAATTAGAGGACTGATTGGCTGAAGAGTCCTCACACCTGGGTATGAACAGCTGACCTAAAGGTTACCCCAAGAACCTGCATACAGACCGGCCTTTTGAGGATAAGATTGGCCACCCCTGCGTTAAAAGAACCATTTCTCCTGCCAGAGGTCAACGGGAGTGAGAGAGGGTGGGATCAGGTTCACATGGATAGAAAGTTGAGGGTAGAGGATTATGGTTAAAGGAAAGCAAAGTAGACTTCAGATGCACTTCAGAGCTTGTCATATTTCGCCCCCTAGTGGCATAAGCAGGAAGAGCATTCAGGGAGTATTTTTTTCCCCAAAGGTAAGCCTACAGGTATCTAACTATATAGTATTGTGCAAAAGTTTTAGGCATTCAACGGAAATGTTTTAAGCTGTTTTTCAGGGTTGTAAATATATACTTGCTCAGAACAAAAAACAATTTATTAGAACACAAGAAAATGTAAGAGTGACACAACAAAATCTAACAAGGATTTCCTCCATTCTCCAAAAAGTTACTAATAACTCGTTGGATCTCTAGAAGAACACCGCTTCTGTTCCCAAACCGCTCATCAGGGGCACCCCAGACATTACATATATTTAATCGTTACATTTCAAATAAAATCGATTAATTAGTTTTAAAAAGTCAATGAGGTATTGATTAGCTATGCAAGGCGATTTCGGAAGTAGGGGGAGGCGCCCATAGCTTCCAGGATACGTTCCAGACCGCCCCCACAACCATAAATAGGACAAGCAGCTTCAGAAAATGGATGGATGGATTTAGAATGGGATGTCATGAAAGTTCCTGTAAGTGTAATGGCCAGGTGTTCCAATACATTTGTCCATACAGCATATCATTAGAAAATCATTATATAAATGCAATGTCAATGTAATTATTTTAATGTGTAGCCAATATGGGACTGACTTTTACTGTGTGAACCAGGGGCGCCAGAAGCATTTTGAATGTGGGGGGGACACTCTGGCGGTGAACTAATATTTTATGTTAAATGTGGGGGGGTCCAAACAAATAATTATGAAATGTGAGAAGGACACGTCCCCCTCAGATTTAATGGCAGCGACACCCATGGTGTGAACTGTATGTACTGTTTCAAAATCATAGATTAATTTAATTGTTTATCAAATAACGGGGTATAACTGGAAAAGTGAACTGTATCAGGCGGGACCCCAGCCACTCAGCACTGTCACTTTTCACCCTCCTCCCATCTGGGAAGCGACTAAAGTCCATTCGGACGCGCACCTCCAGGTCCCCAAATGCAATCAGACTCATGAACAATGAGTAAACTTGTGTCACCTCCACTACAGCCTGCACATATACTAATGCCACTGTCTCTATCTATTCCTAGGATTCTGGTCTTATTTCTTTACTTATTTATATTCACTTCATCATTACATTCATTACTTATTTTTTGTCATTATACATTTTTTGTCGTCTTGTCTATGTTCACTGTCTACAGGAGAACATGCAAGCAAGCATTTCATTGTACATGGTACTCGTACTTGTACACATGACAATAAAGAATTGAATTGAATTGAATTGAATTGAATTGAACTGGAAAAATATGCAATAGACTTTAAACTTTTTACTTAATACCTAGCACCCATTTGGGGTGATGTCAGTTTTTTACTTGGTTCTTTGTGTTTTATATGCAGATCTAGCACTTGTCAACACTCATGCTTCTGTATCCTACATATAGCTAAATGATTTTTAAGGTTTGTGGTAAGAATGGCAGGTATATTTTACAGAGACATAATAAAGTTTTATGCTTTTCAGTCGACTCCCCAGTGGTATTATTTGCATGTCAGACAATGAAATCTCCTGTCTTGCACCATAACCACGACCGATTAGAACGAGAGACCAGTTTCCAGTATGACATAGCATTCCGTACTTGCATAAGCACTGTTCTACTCATGTATTTATTCGTTTTTGGAATGGTTTTCAGAAGAATTTAAAAAGCAAAATCATTTAACCATAATCATTTAGCTTCAGTGGAGATTTGTCCAGTCAAACCTAAAATCCTCAGTCTGAAATTAAAATGCTAGCTAATACAGGATGGCTTGCGCTGGAGCTTCTTATGTACATTGAAGTCGTTTTGCTCATTTTATCTGACGGTTGAGTATTATGCAATGACGCTGGCTAGTGTAACTAGTCATTTTAAATTCAGTGCGGTTTGGATATATTCAGCCTTGATTCTATTTGACATCATAAAAAACAGAACATCGGGTCCTTGGAAACATTTCAAATGTGCTTTTAAGCAAGCTTTGTAATAGATAATTGCGATAAATTACTGGAAAACTCTCGGCAACTTTAAAAATGTAACCTGGTCTGTGACCAACTGATTGGGATGATAAGCCATAAATGATGAAGTTAGTGTTTCTGCCTGAAGGAAGTGTCACATATCTGCAATTCAAATATTCAGCTGCGGAGTGCTTTTTATTCTCAGAAGTGCTGGTGCGTTTAATAATGTAATTGTTTATTTTTCTGGATTAATGTCAGAAAGTCATAATTGAACAGCTGTGACAACATATAAACATTTTGAGCATCTGCATGTTGCAGCGCAAAGCGCAAAGGAAAAAAGTGGGACATTTGAAATCCTTGACTCAGATTTGCTGATAGTCATTGCATACTACTTTTGTATCACAATAAAATATCTTGCCAAATTATGTGTGTCATTTATCTGCATATTTAATAATATTTTAAATGACTTGTTAAATAAAATAATAACAAGTATATGATTTCCCAAATGCAGTCTGGATGTTGGTGACACATATCCCTAAAAGCAGCAATCCCATCATTTTGAGGCAGTGTGTGGTTAAGTGCACCATGCTACACCACGCTCTCTCCGATCCTCCTGTACCGCTCGATTGGTCCCACCATCTCTCTAGGCGCAAGGAAGACATGCATTGAGACTTCTCCCTGTCTTGGCCTCTATGTGGTGGAATGAACTTCCCCTAGATGTCTGAACAGCTGAGTCATTGAGTGCCTTCAAACGACGACTAAAAATCTGCACTTTTGGAAGTACTTGGGTTAGCACCTCCAGGATTATACTTTTATCATTAAAAAATGTATTACAGAGATTTTTTAGAGTGATAGTATTCTTAGCTGGGTTCTATTGAACTAGTATCAGAATGTATTCACTGATGAGACTTGTAAGCACTTTTGTAGGTCGCTCTGGCTAAGGGTATCTGCCAAATGCTGAAAATGTAAATGAAAAACAATCACAAGTCTATTGGGCCCTTGAGTAAAGCCCTTGACCCCCAGCTCCAGGGCCGTTGATCCTGCACTCTGACCACCAAGCTTACTCTCACCGGTCTCTGCGTCTTATGGAGAGCAAGATGGGATGGGCAAAAAGAGAATTACCCCACAGGAATAAGTAAAGTACAACTATTCTATAAATAGCATGTTTTGTGAACTTTTCAAGGAAAGTCTTTCCATTAGTCTTGCTGAGTCACAAGTCATCAAATTTGTGACTTGAGTCCGAGTAGAGTCGCGAGTCAGTGACTTGAGTCCCCACCTCTAGTATTAAGTGCCCCTGGACAAGAGCACACACAACGTCATGTATGAAACAGAACTAAATGGTGGCTCATGAAATTCAGAAATGCACCTTAACACAGGGAAAATATTAAACAGGCTTTACAGTAAGTGCCATTTTAAAAGAACAATATAGAATGATAATGAAATACTTCAGAAATTAAATTACATCACCTTATTAAAAGACTGGGATGTGGTTGCCCTGGGCACATGGCCAAATACCCATATAGTTAATTCCAACCAGCTCCAAAGCATTTCAAAGGAAACTGTAATCCCGAATGTGGAGCTCTTAGGGCGTAGGGCCCGATTTGGGACAAGCAAGCTTAATATTAAAAGGAAACGGAAACAAGCCATTCCTGTTTCATGGGAAATGTAGTACACACAAAAAATACTTCCATAATAAATGACAACTAAAATCGCCATAGGAAATATGAAAAACAGTAAGAATGTACCAGTTACAGATATATAAGTGAACATTAAATTAAAAATATTTCATAGTTACAGTGAAATATTCTGGAACATTCCAGACAGCGCCAGTGTTTACCCAGAATTCCGCGCGCCCGCCCCGTTACCCACAATGCTTAAGAAGCTTCTTTCTTGTCTTTGGAAGTAGCGGATAACGATGTCTATAATGGAGGGTCCGCTTAACGTCCTCGGTCAGAGGACGACCGGGGAGTCGGTTCGCACTCAAAACGGTGAGGTTAATTACCTACCCAAGCGGAATGTTTTTAGCTGTGTGTTTTGGAGCGCGGGACATTTGTAGATGCGGCACGGCCGGCGCCTTGCTGCTCCACCTCAGACACGTGTGATATACTTCCTTAGGCTAGCTAACCTACTCGATCGCTCGCTTTCAGATTTTTAAAAATGATTTTGTGTCCCTATTAAAAATTATTACAATGTATAAATGTTCCGCCATAGCCGCTTCTTGTATTTAGCGAGTTAGATCGAGGGGCGGATTGTTCTTCCCTTTCAATGGCTATGTTAGCCTAGCAGCTCCGCTCCTTTTGCTGGCATTGTGAGTGCCGGCCGTTATTTATTCTCTCGCGCAAAGGGTGCGACTGTGCACCACGCATGCATCCATCCGTTCATTCATCGTGCATTGCATAATTAGGGTTGGATTCCCCTATCCCTCTTTTTAAAAGATATTTGTTCTGTACATTCCCTTTATGTCTGTCATACATAAGCCGCGTCCTTAAGGTGGGCAGGATGCACAATTGAGCATTGAGATGGTCCTCTAATGATTGCGTTGGTCCACTTTTCCAGTCATGGCGGCATCCTCCATCGCCAACATCGTCAAAAGTTCCCTCGGTCCCGTCGGCCTGGATAAAATGTTGGTGGATGACATAGGAGTAAGTACATATAGGCGGTGGATGATATTGAGTTGTGATTTTACAGACATGTAGAGTAGATCAGGTTTTTACATGTATGTGTGGGGGGCAGATGAGCAGGTCTACAAAACATGTATTTTAATGATTGCTTTTATCGTCTGCTAAACCATAAGGTGAGGTTAGTCACCATGCAACTGTAATCTCTTATACTTCTTGAATGAAACCAGATCAAGGATAATCTTGAGAGCATATATACTGAGTGCAAATGATGTATGATGAGCAGAGGTGGACATTTGAGGTCCAGAAATTAAAAATCCAGTCCAAGATTGTGATTCAACCAACCAGTTGAGTACTCTGTGGCTGTGACTTTTTATACCCAACTGGTTGGTTGAAACAAAATCTTGGAACTATCCACCTCTGTTAATGAGAGTCAGTGACAGTGTTGTGCTGTGTGCAGGATGTGACCATCACCAACGACGGTGCCACCATCCTGAAGCTGCTTGAGGTTGAGCACCCAGCTGCAAAGGTTCTGTGTGAGCTGGCGGACCTCCAAGACAAAGAGGTTGGCGACGGGACCACTTCAGTGGTGAGCCTGCCAGTGCCTTCTCGACTCCGCCCATCCGAGCTGCCTTTGTGACTGCCTACCCTGGGTCCCTTTTTAGTACCAATCATTCCTGCTTCCCACGAATGACTGGCTATGCTAATGGGACAGAGCATCTCTGCCATTGTCTGAAGGAGAGGTCTGCACAGCCTGCCTCTTCTATATGTAGTGACAGCACATGCCATGGTCTCTTGTTGATAAACTGCCGCTGAGGTCTAGATCTGGTCAGCTGAATTAAATTAGACGGCCCCATATAGGCTGTAGAAGCTGAATTTTAGCAAACTTTTGAGCCTGTGACGTGTTTTGGTTTAGTGCTGTTGATTATAAAGAAAATGTATACCTCTGGTCACCTTGTAGGTGATCATTGCCGCTGAGCTGTTAAAGAGTGCTGATGAGCTGGTGAAACAGAAGATCCACCCCACGTCTATCATCAGTGGATATCGCCTGGCTTGCAAGTCAGTATCCGTGCACTGTTTGCAATGTTATAATAGAAAAGCAAAACAGATGCTTCCCCCAGGTCGGTGAAGGCTGCTGGTATTTCGATGCTGAATCCTGCTTTGTCTCCCTCTGCAGGGAGGCTGTGCGCTACATCAATGAGAATCTCACCATCAGCACGGAGGACCTCGGCAAGGAGTGCCTGGTTAATGCCGCAAAAACCTCCATGTCGTCTAAAATCATTGGCGTGTATCCTGCCACGTGCGCCCTGCGGATCGTGTTCTGTTATTAATGATGATGCTTAAGTTTGTCTTTCTTCATTTGATTTTAACTTTGGGGTACTCTGGTGATTTCAGATGGGGGATGTTGTCAGGGGAACCAGCCATATACAAAGGCTATAACCTCCCCCACAAAACCCCAGCAATTTCAACATGCAGGGAAATTGCTTTATGCAAGGGTAAATAAGGAGACTTTGCTTCATCAAAGCACTTAATTCTGTAAGGGAGCACTGAGATAGACAGTATATTTAGTGCTCAGAGACGGAGAAAAGTAACCTGTGGCATAGTAGGGGTCTTTATTTCCCTCTCAGAAATGTTGCCCCTTTGTGGTTCAGTTTGGTGGTGGACCTTGACAGGAGCTTCCAGCGATGCAGACTTCTTCGCCAACATGGTGGTGGACGCGGCAATGGCGGTGAAGTTCGTGGACAGCAGGGGCGTGGCCCGCTATCCCATCAACTCCGTGAACGTGCTGAAGGCCCACGGCCGGAGCCAGAAGGAGAGCTTCCTGGTTAATGGCTACGCCCTCAACTGTACCGTGGGCTCACAAGGTGGGTGGCGGCTTCGGGACGGGGGTGGGGTTCTCCCATTCTGTTTGCTGCTGCGCTTGTGTGGTGGCGCAGGGAGCTATACGCGTGGGAGAGAGCAGCCAGCCCAGAGTGCGAGGGGCGGCCTGCAGGTTGCAGCTTCACATCCTCTGCGACTGAACAACGTGTTTAAGTGTATATCCTGATGGTGGGAATTAATACTATACATCAGGGTTTGCCAATCCGAAGCAAATCCCAGTCCCCACTCCCAAGCAAAAATGTGGGCTGTCTGGCGGTCCGCGAAGACCGGATTGGGAACCACTGCAGTATATTTACACTTTTCGGAGGTCCGCCCACCTTTGCATGGCTGTTAATATTTGCAGCTGTTTTGTGGGGGTGTTTTCATGTTACTCTACAACATCTGCACCTTTACTATGATATTATGGCACAGATTTCTGCTAGATAGTTTTTTTTTTCCTCTCTCTCTATACTGACGTGTGTGTAGTTCTGTTCATTGCATATCAGTATGAAGTCTCCTATAGTGAGATGGTAATACCAAGATGACACAGTGTAATACAAAGCTGCTGAGTTGATTTGTATATTGTATGCATGTATGGACCATTCATCTACTAATTCAGCAAATTTTGCTATGTATTTGTGATGCTAGGTGGCTTAGTGGGGGATTGCTGTAGTCTTGAGTTTATGGTTAGTGCCAGTACAGTTATCCAGCCCCGTAATGGTGGCCAGTGTGGGCATGAGTGATGTCATGCCCCCCAGATGAACATCGATGCGTCCCTCAGGTATGGTGAAGCGTGTGACCAGCGCCAAGGTGGCCTGTCTGGACTTCAGCCTGCAGAAAACAAAGATGAAACTGGGCGTCCAAGTCGTCATCAGTGACCCGGAGAAGCTCGATCAGATTCGGCAGAGGTGCGCCAGTAACTGGGGGCCGTCCCCCTGCCAGTGAATGTAATCAGTATCACTGTATGGATTCCCATTTAGATTGCTGCCACACTGGCCTGTAGTGTGAGTGGTTATACGCGTGGGAAATATCAACTGTAGCCTGAGGTCTCTCTTACCAAAATGCACAATTTTGGGAATCATTTTGGGCTCGACAGCTGATATTATACTGGCAAAATCATCTACCCTTGAATGTTTCTCAATCCATTTTCTGGTGCTTTTCTACTGACGTATAATGAGTGTCATGATGATTATGCTGTGCATCAGTGTGGTGAAGGTATTTCTGAATGGGTTCTTTCAGGGAGTCTGATATCACAAAGGAGCGTATCCAGAAGATTCTGGCTGTGGGGGCTAATGTCATCCTGACCACTCAAGGCATTGATGACATGTGTCTTAAGTACTTTGTGGATGCTGGCGCCATGGCAGTGCGCAGAGTCCTGAAGAGAGATTTGAAGCGCATCGCCAAGGCAACAGGAGGTGATTGGACACATGCCTGCCAATCAGATGCATGCTGAAGAACTTTAAGGGTTTCATGGCGTTTATCCAGTCCATTTGTGTTTCAGCCACTGTCTGCTCATCCCTGTCTAACTTGGAGGGGGAGGAGACGTTTGAGGCGTCTCTTCTTGGCCAGGCAGAGGAGGTGGTCCAGGAAAGAGTGTGTGACGACGAGCTCATTCTCATCAAAAAGTGAGGCTCTTCTTCCAGATCCCTGTTTGAGAGAATTGAAACGTAGTGGAGTAAGAGTGTAATGTCCCCATATGTAATGTAATGTGACAGTAATGTCCCGTCTCCCCCCGCAAGGATGCCTGGTGAGGCTCATGTTTGTGTCTCTCTCTCATACCCTCAGCACCAAGGCCCGCACTTCGGCCTCGATCATCCTACGTGGAGCCAACGACTTCATGTGCGACGAGATGGAGCGTTCGCTGCACGATGCGCTCTGTGTGGTCAAACGTGTCCTGGAGTCCAAGTCTCTGGTGCCGGGAGGAGGTGCTGTAGAGGCAGCCCTGTCCATCTACCTGGAAAACTACGCGACAAGCATGGTAATGACTGGGGGGTAGAATGGTATTGTGTGTTACAGATGTCTTGTGGCTTCTTCTGACCTAGCCATGCTCCTGCAGGGCTCACGGGAGCAGCTGGCCATTGCCGAATTCGCCCGTTCCCTGCTGGTGATCCCAAAGACCCTAGCGGTGAATGCGGCGCAGGATTCCACCGATTTGGTCGCCAAGCTGAGAGCTTTCCACAATGAGGCTCAAGTCAACCCTGAACGCAAGAACCTCAAATGGTCAGTGATGGGGTATTAATCTACATTTTCTGCATGCTTTACCTCCGATTCTCCATTTTCTAAGAGCAACATTAGTCCTTTTTCCAGATTCTGCTGTGCTAATGGATTTTAACTTTCTGTTCATTTCAAATTGAAGGCTATGCACTGAAAATGAGGGTTGCGGTTCTTGTAATGGCTGCCATTTTTTGGTTTTGACAGGATTGGTCTCGACCTGGTCAATGGCAAGCCCAGAGATAATAAGCAGGCGGGCGTCTATGAGCCAACCATGGTCAAGACCAAGAGCCTCAAGTTTGCCACTGAGGCAGCTATCACCATTCTCCGTATTGATGACCTCATCAAGCTGTTCCCAGAGCAGAAGGAAGGTGGGCCGTCCTACCAGGATGCCGTGCAGTCCGGAGCCCTGGAGGATTAGAGGCTGTTCACTGTCGGCACTTTGGAGGTTTCTGATCCATATTTATACATAGCTTCCTGTTCTGTGTCATATAGGATGTAGGCCTTGCACTTGCCTTCCCAAGCCGCTTGCGAACATGGGTTTACTGTGTTGGACACTTAATAAATAGGTCTCAGTGGCCTGTGTTACCTGTTTATATTCGTTGTGTGTTTGTTTCTCAGCTGGTACCAGAAATTACCAAGTGGCAAAAATGGCAAACTTCCTCCCCAATGAAAGTAAAATATATGAAAGAATTTTGGGAGCTGTAATCCTTTAGGATAGGATGCGTCAATATCATTTCATTTGCCATGCCCTTGCTGTCCACGATAAGCAGTGCTGATCGTTTTTTGTCTGGAAATTGATTGGTGGGTTGGATTGATTGATTTAAAATCATGTTGTAGACTGTCTAAAACAGTCTAAAGCAGTGGTTCACACACTTTACACCATGTACCAACAGTATACACCGGGTAAGAGCCGTTCTTTTCACTGCACAAGGGTTGCTGAGTGCAATTTTGTAGAACTTTTAGTTTTTAGACATTTACTTGCATGAAGTTGATATTTTAGAATTAGAATTGTATAGTGATTAATTGTCATTGACACACAACAACAAAATGTGTTCTGTGCATTTAACCCATATGTAATAATGTGACATGGCAGGGGGCAGCTAATTCAGCACCCGGGGAGCAGTGCTTGGGGGTGGTGCCTTGCTGGTCGAGGATTCAAACCTGCAATCTTTCAATTACAAGTGCGCGTTCTTACCCATTAAGCTACCACTGCCCACATAGAAGGTGAGGCAGGCCTCACGCCAGCCCTGAACCCATGACTGGAGGAACGATCAGAGCTGCTCACTCAACCAATTGAGCTACACAGCGGCCCTGATATTTTGAGAGCACAGTTAAGTCTTTGTTTTTGTTGTCAATTTCAAAGCACTTTCACACCAGACATTTTATGGGCCCATTTATTTATAGGCATCGGCACATTATCTTGAGGATAAGTACGTGTACATGAGCACTGTATTGGATACACTGTATCAGTACTCCTTTAGTGTGACAAAGCCCTCTGACGTTAGCTATCATTGCAAAAGACTGGAGTACATTTCTTATGTATATCTGAGGCTGATGTGGTACTAAGTCTAGCTAAGCTCAAAATAAATAAATCGCAGGGACCCGATGGCATC
>JAODKC010000043.1:9261151-9286801 GCA_026777985.1 Mormyrops attenuatus
GCTGTTGAGCTAAATTTCAATATTAGTTTAAATACTAGAACTCGTGGCCATAAGTGGAAATTAGTGGGAGAACATTTAGGTTCTCCCCAAACGAGCTTGATGGGCCGAATGGCCTCCTCTCGTTTGTAAATTTCTGTATTCTTCAACTTTTTTAGATCAGGAATATAATACAGTCACAAAGTAGGACATCTTACGCTGTATACAGAAATTTTCTTAGGGGTAAACAGACTAATGGTAGCCTGATTTCATGCAGTTTGTACCACAGGCAGCTGGAAATTAACCTGCCCACATTGGTAAGTGTCCATCTGAACATCACAACACTCACCATATGGTCCATGACATTTTATTGCTAATGGTGTACACAGCAATACAGTAAAAGCATTATTGTGTGTATGTATATATATATAAACAAATTATTCCTAACCACCATCAATCTGGCTAATCTTTACATGCAGTTAGTAATTTCTCATTAACTGAGCCCCATTTGTATAGCTAGTGGTTGCTGTAACCACATCACAGGCTTATTATATACTGTAAACAATTCCACTTCTTTCACACTGATATTTTATATCAGACTCTTCAGACTCCCTATACATTTCTGTAATAAGGTATGTGTGGTTTTCTTGGCACTATTTACGGAAGACTAACTCAGTAACTGTGCCAAATGACTGGCGGAATGTCTTAAGCTGTTTAGCAGCGGGATGGGGGGGTCCTCAGGCTCTCTCCAAACACATGGCCACGCCCATCCCCCCTCCCACACAGAGTGCGGCCACACCCCTCCGGCCACCTGTCCTTTGTAGAGCATGCAGGAGCGTCACCAGGACGCGGCACCCCGACATGCCCAGGGGGTGGCCCAGTGAGATGGCACCGCCACTGATGTTCACCTGCAGAGGGAACCAGCGAGCAAGTTAGCTTCTGCAGGTTGGGATTAGGTTGGCACAAGTATGTGGGATCCATGCTGGGAATGCAGTCTGTGTGTAGTCCGCTGTGCCTTATGGTTGGATGGCAGTACCTTGTCCTGGCTTAGGCCAAGCTCCCGGACTACAGCGACCGACTGTGCTGCAAAGGCTTCGTTGATCTCAAACAGGTCCACCTGATCCAGCTGCCATCCAGCCTTCTCAACCTAGAACACAAACAAAGCCTTTTCTCTGCTTTCACCAGGCATGCAAAGAGAAATTAAATCACTGAATATGTATGAGACAAAGATTGTGACAGTAGAGGGTGTGATTCAGAGCCTCCCTTACCGCCTTCCTAATGGCAGCAATGGGACCAGTTCCCATAATCGCTGGGTCAAGGCCGACCTGAGCCCAGGACATGATCTTGGCCATTGGCTTCAATCCCCTACGGTTGGCTTCAGAAAGAGACATGAGAACTGTGGCGGCAGCACCATCATTGATCCCTGTGAAACAGCAGCAGAACGCATCATGGGAGAGGGGTGAAACAGAGGGCTTTGTGGGTTATAGGAGCATGAGTACACCCATGGGTAACAGACAGTTTTAGGTCGGTATGATGTCATCAGCAACTACTGCACTCTCAAAAGACGTTGGCAGGTCTTGCCGACCGACCTGATGCATTTCCAGCTGTCACAGTCCCTTTTCCATCCTTCACAAAGCATGGCTTCAGTTTGGACATGGTGTCTAGGTTGCTACCATGCCGGGGAAATTCGTCCGTTTTCACCTCAACTGGTCCTGCATTCAGAGTCAAACCTTCATGACCTTTGCCAGCAGCACGCACGTTGTAAGCGCTCAAGTCAGCCACTGTCATCGAAGCAGACAAGCAAACCTTACCTTTTCTGGATGGAACAGTTACCGATACGATTTCCTGATCAAAATGCCCGGCTTTCTGGGCGGCCTCTGTCCGATTCTGGGAGGAGATGGCAAACTGGTCCTGATCCTCACGGCTCACGGCCCACTGCTTGGCCACATTCTCCGCTGTGGCAAGGACACACGCAAGCACATAAGCCCAGTAAACAAAAATGTATGGCATCCAGACACCATGTGGGGAGACTGACCTGTGATCCCCATGTGGCAGCTGTGGAACGCGTCGGTCAGCCCATCAGAGAGGATGGAGTCCTGCAGGTTGGCGTCACCCATTTTCACTCCAGCTCGCATGTGGACTAAGTGCGGGGCCTGCAGGCCATAGGGAGGCATTATCTACTTGGCCATTAATGATATCACAATACGCAGCTGCTGATATTGGGATCTGGAAGCTCAAACACACTGATTTAAACACAGTTGGACACTAAATTCACATCAATGCATGATTAACTGACTAACTGCAATGGATTAAAAACCCTGTAATAGATGAGATTTGAAGTGGCAGGGTATATCACAGGGTGCAGCACTGAGGGTTAGGATGCTATGCCTATAATCAGAAGGTTGTTGGTTCAAATCCCATGACTGAAAGAGTGATTTCATGTTGGGCTCTTAATCCTAAATTGCCTAACCTCGATGTCCCAAAAACACAATTGTTCACGAGGGCTTAATTTTAGCCTGAAACATTTCTACGCATCAGAGGCATGTCTCATCAACAAATCTATTGATTTTTTTCTAAAAAATAAATGGCATTCCTCTCCTCTACTTAGAGAGAACACTCCTTTACACTGTGAGACCTGTCTTTTTATTGGCATGTTTTGAGTTACAGGTACATGGGGGACAATAGGACCAACAAAAGTGCAATAAAGGACAAGAGCCTTGGACGCTATGCTTATTTTTCAGTGGTAGTACAGGCAGCGACCTGCAGGGTGCTTGTATATACAGGAGTCCCTTTGGAAAATGCTGAATGTTGAATTAGCAGTCTATACAGTAAAGCTCAGACCAAACAGCCCTTGACGCTGGCCTACCCTGCTCATGCTTTCCATGCCCCCAGCCACCACCACCGTCGCCTCCCCAGTGAGAATCGCCTGGGCTCCCAGCCACACGGCCTTGAGGCCCGAGCCACACACCATCTGGCAGCTCCAGGCAGGAACGGCATATGGGATGCCCGCCCCCACGCTGGCCTGGCGTGCTGGGTTCTGGCCCTGGCCTGAGGACAGAACCGGAAAGAAATGGGGGACCTCTTTCAGCAACGCGTGCTAACAAAAGCAATTGACTGCCAAACAGTCTGCAGGAAACTCACATTCGATATGGAGTGAAAGGCAATGGAAAGAGAAAAAGCCATTTTACACACAGACATGAGAAAAATGTTGCAAAAAGTTTTCCTTGCTCAGACATACCTACTACATTGGATAATTAGCTCATTAATGTGTGTTTGAGCAGCGAAATCTGCAAACTGTGTTGGACTCTGGCCCGCCACATTGTGTGAGCCATGAATTTAAATAAATTTAAAACAAACTTTAAACATTCTGTTAGAAGGAGATAAAAATAGCCATTTTTTTCCTTTAAATGCCTCAGAAATATAGAAGGTTAGAAGGCTGAACTGAAAGCCAATATATAAATCTTTCTTATTGTGCTCTGTGTGTAGCCCCATAAAGGCAATAATGACCAGTCATGTTAGACATAGACATGTCTGTTATTATCCATTACCAATAATCAAATCACACAAACCTAGATAATTCTGACTCAGCCCTTCTAAAATACAGTATCTGTTCTCTTTCAGCATCTTTTATGTTAAGATAACAGGTACCAAGATATTCTGCTGTAAAATTTCCTGATACGACTTGGGTATTCATTGGTGCATCAATAATTCCAAGCCTTTCAGGCTCTGAGGCAGCAAAGCAGCCTCCCTCATGCATCACAACTGGGGGAGAGATTGGTTTTGTTATTCTGCATTTTATTTTCTGCAAAAATAATGCACAATCAAAAAGTGTCCTGTACATGTCTATAGAACTTTATTCCAGCAGTGTGGTGGAGCATAGAGGTGGCTGACTGGCAGTGATGTATATTTTGGGAATAGCGGAGGTTTATTCTGTGTAACATCCCCAGCCTGCAACTCCTGATCAGGGTTTATCTTAAAGCTGACACATGAATGCAGGTATCAAATGCAAGCAATACCTGCAGACAGCCGTCACCCTACAATCCACTGCTATTTCACTGTCAATTGCCGTGGGGTTGAATTTCTTCTACCTGTAAACTATCCACCCGACTGTGGACTGATGAAGCCCAGGCCTTTAGAAATCCTTTTGTAAGAAGTCTTCCATTGAGGTCCTCTGAAATCTCATCTCATCAGACCATATTGGACTAAGAGATGTCTGTTGTGAAATACAGGTAGCCAGCATCGTTTGTTTTTTTTGTGTGCGTGCGTGCGTGTGTGTGTGTGTGTGTGTGTGTGCATGTTTTTAATGTGGCAGGGCAGGTAAAATGTTGTCTGGAACACCTTACATCAATTATTTTTTTCAAGATGGCATTATGTTTGTCTGTTGAAATCATTTGCTCAGTAAACATACTGAATTGTAAAATTCTGAGTGTCCCATTTGTTAAATGAGATTGTGGTTATGTGTTATTAAAACTTTGGTGAAGTTCCGATTACATTTTGGGTGTCATTCATACTGAAATCCAGATAATTCAAATGAGTTCCTCAACCATATGAAAGTGAAGAGTTTTTTATATCATACTGTTTTGCCAATTATAACAAGCCAATAAACAAAGAGACAAACAGACCCTTCTGATTACTGTGTCATCATAGTGCAGGTCATGTTTGAGGTTCACCTGCAGTCAGAACGTGTCCCATGACGACCTCGGACACGTCATCGGGTTTCACTGAGGCTCGTTGCAGGACCTCCCTGATCACAGCAGCACCCAGGTCCGACAGAGGTACGCTCGACAGGACACCGTTGAATGACCCTGTCCACATTTAGAAAACGTAAGGAATTCCAATATTGGCTGAAATGCAACATACATAACCACAGTAAAGACAACTAACAAATTATGACACCTCCAAAACACAACATAAATTTTAATGTTGCAATACTGTCACAGTATAATGAAACGGACAATGACTCGTTTTTCCCGTCTCAGTATACCACGCTGATTTCGGTAGCGCTTGCTCTTGTGTCAGTGTCAGCCGAAGGCACTCTCCTATGACAGACGGTCATTGGTTTAATCGGGGAGGAGCCTTACAGTCACTCCCCTTCTACAACCAATAGGATATCATCGACCTATCACCCTCCGACGGGTTACCAGCCAATCACAACCTCTGGACCGGGTCAGGGCAACCAATAAGTGATATCCCTGAACAGCGATCAAGGAAGAGCCTAGCGTCCTAACAAAATTAAAATGCAACAATAGAGCGATGAGATAAGTATATACTGTTTACATATTTTCTTGGAGTCTTCTTGGCAGCTAATTTACCAGCTGTTGCGTCATAGAGTTAATAAAGTATTCCTATTAATTTGAGGTAAATCGGATTCAAGTCAAGCTGTTGTCTATTATTATTTATAGCTGTATTTCTACAGTCCAGTAGTGTGATCGTAATTGCTATAAAATATTTAGGGAAATCGGCAAGAACCTCACATTATTATACATGACACGTTCAAGTACCCTTATAAAATGTAATTTATAGCATTCGTAAAATACCAAATAGGTTACTGAAATATATTCTGAAACCAATTTCATTTGCAAAACATTTAATACAGAAAATGAAGTTTTACCAATCGGAGTCCTTGCCGCAGAAACGATGACAACTGAATCGGCATTCATTCTCCTTGATTCTCCTTGGCGTTTGAGGGAACCTCGCACAGCAGCAGAAACCTGTATATCTGAGTATCTCACAGACCAACGTGCCACCTAACCATAGTGACGTGACCCGGGCTTATTTGCATGTAGCTGTAGATCGGCGTATTTCCCAAGAGATACACAACTTTCCCTCCTTGGGGGTATTCAGCGTATTGGGGAAGCCGTAACTTAGAAAGTAAATGGTCCTCCTTGTTTGTTTAAACTTACAACAAGGCAGAAGTGTGCAATTCTATTGAGCATTCAGATCGCATCGTGCAATTTATAGTAAAATGTAAATATACGGAAGTTAAAAATCAAGTGCGACCAAGAAAGGCATATCCTCACGAAGAGATCTTATATACGCATGCGCAACATCACGCCACCTCATGCGCAGCATCTTACGTATTTCGGGAGCTTCTTATGTATAACCACCTCTGGATATAAAACATTATTCGGAATATATACGTCATTTAGCCAAATAATCTGTTACCCAATGTAGAAAAATTAAAATTAAAAATAAAATTATCCCGTTTGTGTACCTTTCATTTCAAAACCAGATTCGTGATTGTCGATTGATATAGACGTAAACGTCTCCCATCTACTGGAAACAGCGTCTACATATAATACGATCGATTCCACATCTAATAGTCCGCATAAATATCAGAATCCCTTCCATCAGGAAGTGAACTCCGCGAAACTCCCTGATGCGCGGATGTGTTCTAGTTTTAAGGCAGACAGATATTTCAATCCCTCGGACTTTTCCACGTATATTCACCAAGGTGTAGTCGGGGAAAGGGAAATGCGGTACTTCTCAACATAGACTATTTATAGGAAAATCTTCACGTTCTTCTATTAAATACTTATTGAAATCCACGATGCCGCCCACTTTGAGTAGAAACGTTATCGATTTGTTACGTTTAACTTAACACCATCACCACCTACGCCGGGAAGCGATGCGGGTACATTGCAGCATTAAGCGGGTGAGGAGAGCAACCTTAAACAATTTTCCCTACGCTACTCGGAGTTAAGTCGGCTGGAAAAAAAATCCCATGTAGAAGGCCCATGTAAAGCCTAAGAATTTAAGTAAATTCATAACGAAATCACCTACGTAGATATACAAAAGGTATGAATATTAACAATACACGTTTCTAAATATGCACAATAACCTGAACTTTAAGCATTAAGACTGGGCCCTGTCGCAGTGACCTTGAACAAGGTACATAGTTTGCAATATTCCGGTAAATTGTTTCTTTTCTGCTGCACAATTGGTTAAGAAAAACAATAAAACAAATATACATGTAATTCTTAGGATAACTCCACAGTTTAAGGCAGCACAAAGTTAATTGTAGTGCATAATCATATGGACATCTGCGGCTTATGTTTCACCTTCAGAGCACGACAGTAATAAGGGACATTAATAAGCATGATTCCTCTGGAAAAGTTATTCACATAGAGGTCAATCCAACAATCACATTAATAAATACAATTAATACTAACAAAGCCTTCTACTTGCGAATGGTTTTATTGAGTTATACACGACCACAGAATTCACGCGCAAGCCTGGTTAAACTCAATAATGACGTCACACGCAGACATACTTTCAGTTGTTTATTCCCAAACCCTGTAACACCAATGTACTACACAGCTACTAAGCTATGGTTCAGGCTTTGACATTAAACAGATCCCATTACAATTTGAATTGTGTATGAAGTCTGATAGGAAAAAAAAAAAAACATGGCATTACAAAAATAAGTTAGAACACATCTTAACATCACGACTACATTGAAAGTCCGTTCTCTCTAAAGCTCGCCCATTTTACACGGTGTATGTGTTGATTATAAATCGGTTGCTCGTATTGTTGTGAGTACAGTAAGAAGCATTGAGCTGCGTAACAGACATGAGAGCAGAAAACGGTTTCAAGTCTGCAGCTTCCAGAGCACCATAACCAAGGGGAGATCCTTCCTGCGCGAGTGAGGTTGCTGCATTGAACTTACTTTTAAATACGGCCAGTTAAGCTGACACCAACAGGACCTGGATAATTCAACAACCGGGACTATCAGACTCAGACGTACATGCCAGGCGAATAGCCCCGCTGCATGCGAGACAAATATGGGGAGAAATTGGAGAGCCATATTATTAAAAGTTTTTATTGATATTTGGTCAGTACATGAAAAGGGCTGAATCAGAATAATAGGAATATCACATGGTATATGCAGAACTACACACAAGTCAAACAGAAGTGTGCCTAGATTGGGAACAAAATAAAAATGAAGTTTAACACCAAAAAACTAAGGACACCTTGAACATTGGCAATGCTATTTAAAATAACTAGACAGAACCTGTGGTGTCATCATTTTGTTGGCCATAGCTGTAATTGCTAGATGCAAAAAAAAATGTTCTTATCAGGATTCTTAGTACACAAGGGTTGCACTGAACCAGGCATGTTCAAACGCTTTCAAAGCACTGAAGTGTTCAGTTAAACTGTTTAAAAAAAAAAACCCTCAAATCTACATTAATCCACTGCTTTTACTGTTCTCATTTAGCGATGTAATTAAAAGTTTCAACTGCGGCAGAGATACCACGAGAAGCGAAGAAAAAATACAAAGGAAAAAAAAAAAAGATGAGTCCCGGCAACTGTGGACAGTATCCTCAGCCAAAACATTTAATGACACTATTCGTTGGATATAAAAAGCTGATGTGTAAAGAATGTTACAAAACCGTGCTGTGTGAGCTCGCGCTGGAGTCCAGGCCATTCTGGGCATGGCGGGAACCCCCAGTTCTAACCTTGCCACCGGCCGCCTTATCCTCCTGGGGGTCGGTAGTGGAGTCTGTGTCGTTCGAGTGCTGCGTGAGAGACGCGTCGCTCCCCGTGGGCGAGTCCACGCTCTCGTAGCCTCCGCTCAGCTGGTTCATATAGCCGGCCCCCTGCCCCGGCTGCTCCTCAGAGTGGTTGGTCAGCTTGGTCTGGCCACCCGGCGAGGCTGGCGAGTCGTCTTCGATGCTGCTGACCTCTCCGTAGAGTGGGGGGCTGCCGCCCGCGGGTCCATTGGCCACTCTCCCGCAGTCTTTGGCCGCCATGTCAGATGGGCCAGGGGTGTGGCACGACGACACCTGGCCCTGCTGGGACAGCTGCTGACGCGTCTCCTTGAGCTGCTGCTGCAAGACCAGGATGGTGCTCTGCATGCCCTCCACCTCCTCGTCCAGCTGGATGATGAAGTCGTTCAGCTCTGGGGAGAGAAGCGATGAGAGTGGGGTGGTCACCCAACAAGCCCACAGCTTATGGATAAAGACTCGGCGCACTGGGAGCAGAGCTGCCCCTCACCGTCCTGACTGCTCTTCAGCTCCTCGCTGTACTTCTTCTGCAGGGCGAGCTCGGCCTCCAGCTGGGCAATGCGACCCTGTGAGAGCTGCCTGCCCAGCTCCTGGTTCTCCTGAATGAGCATCCGGCATTTCGCCATCAACTTTTTGCCTGTTTGGCTGTAAAGGAGAGGAGCCTGCCATCACACAATGAACCCATGTCCCCACAAAGAAGGTAAACACCACACCTGCACCAGACGAGCGGCCATGGGCGAAGGCACAAACATCCATGATATGTTCAAAATGAGTTACCTTTAGGATGCTGCCTTCTCAACCCACCAGACAGCTGTATATCTGTATTACTACACAACATACTGTACCTTTACCTTCAGTACACTCAGCATAGCAGACATAAGGCAACGTCACACATCTAGAATATGTGAGACAGCAATAAAAATCAACCCATGCAACAAGGAAAATAGTTGGATGAAAACACCATACTGGACTGAACCATTTCAATGGGGGACCAGCACTGGGGTGGACCTCTTACAGCATCACACTGCGTGCACAGAAATCCATCATGTATGTGGGGAGCAAAACACCCACATGGTCAAGTCTAACAACCACTAAAATCCTCCAATCACATCCTCCGCCATTACAGTTGGGCAGACTAGAATGTGAGTAAATACAGCATTGGCCATTTTGCAAATAAGTGATCGGATGGATTCTCTTCCTGCTACGGGGACACAGGAATGGAGGTCAAAATTGGGTGCATAACATCATAAACCAGTCTGCTTAAATTTGCCATTGCAACCATGAAGTTGTACATTTAACAAAAGGGCATGATATAATCTATGAAATTGCTCATACAATAATCAGCATATAAATCTGAAAAATCGGAAATAACCATAAGCATCATATAATTCACAAAAAACTACTTTCAGACTGGCAGGACTTAAGCCACCATGTAACACTCTGTAAAAGGATCAAATCCTTTTTACCAGTCAGAAAAGCTGAAGTTAAAGTCCTGGCTCATGAAGAAGCTTTACATTATTAAAAAGTAGGTTAATCATTCTGTTAGTAACCACAAGGAATATGGAACATTATGTCTGAGACTAAACATTAAAATTATACATAAATATTGCCGGGCATTACAGGGAAAATGAACAAGTCTTTAAACCAATGTGCTCACTTCCGTGTTCAAGGATAGTCTAAGCAAAGAACATTTTAAAAGTTGGCAAGAAAACGGCAATTTCTCAGGCCCGCCAAAACACAGCCAAATTATGACCAGATTCCATAACATTGTTTCAGCAAATGTTTCAGCACTGATAAAAAAAAATTCATGCATTTCGAGGCCGATACTCGCTTTACCCAATTGTCAGTGAAGACATTTAAAAATACCCATTGACTTACCAGGAAGGATGAAAGTGAAATCATACCATACTTTCAAATATGCAAATCTGTCACCTCTAAATCGCTCAGGGCAAATCACCAGAGCAAATTTTCCCAACATGCTTTTAACATAAGGCCCATGTAATGTCTAAGAATTTCAGTAAATGCACAGTGAAGTAACTAGCTGAGATTTGCAAATGCGATGAATGTTTTAACAATGCATGTTTTCTAAATATGCACAATGAGAATCATAGCCTTCCTATAGTACAGCTTACATTGCAACAGGAATTGAAAGTATCCGAAAGGCGTGTGGACAAAGAAAGTCTTTCGCCATGTAAAGATCTGATGCGAGCAGCAACGCATTTAAAATTGTCCCCCTTTGGAGCTGCACAACAGTAGACACATTCTCACCTGCACGGGAGCCAATCAGCTCACATCTGTACACACTGGCATTGACACAACCTCGGGGCTCAGACAGAAGTTCGCACGGCAGCTCGTCACGGACACCGACCATGGCGGCTGGCGTTTCATTCAGTCAGTTCCCAGATAACACTGGATGAGCACATTTGTTTTTTTTTTTGGTTGGTTGAACAAGACTCCCTTTTTTGCACACTGCTGTCAATGCAACGCATTTGAAGGAAATTAAAAACAAAATGTAAAAAATAAAAAAAAAAAACAACAACAACAACAAAAAGAAACTCTACGCGTCTCAGGATAACATGCTCTCTGAGATTATCAAGTCACTTCTTAGGGTCTGACTGGCTTCGGATGACACAGACCTCGAAGGAAGCCAACAGTCTTACGATACTGACTCCCGAGTGCCTTGGATGGTGTAGCTAGTGCAGGGCTCCACTGTAACTTTACTGGAATACTTTACTTGTTCAACTGGGGGGGGAGGGGTTAAAACTAGGCTCTTTCCTCCATTACTCAGTCTGCAGACAGATCACAGACCCCAGTCTGGAGTCTACCCCCCACCTCTCCATCACACTCGGTAACATTCTAGGGGGAGGGGGAGCATTTGGAGCAGGATGCGACCGCCTCTTCGAACAGTCCCGATTCCTTCAGCTCTCTGAACGAGGGGAGAGAAAGCTGCAAATAGAAGGTGCACCTGACAAATCGGTATGTTACGCGTTATAAGCGGGACAGTACAAAAATGTGGCTTTTTTTGGCTTTAAAGTCTGAGTCTCGTGGTGAACAGAGCATTTCTGCTTTCCCACCATTCCTGCAGAGGGAGAGTCAGGAAGGTCTTGACTGGGAGTATTTGGGTTGTTTACCTATCAGGTGTAAACTTCCAGGCACTCAGTTCATTTTGGGCTTGCTCCAGTTTGTCTTTAGTCTGTTCCAGTTCACTCTTCATTTTAAGGAAAAACAAGTTGATGGCCGGATCCACCATGGAGGACCTCAGCTGGGCGGCGCGGGGCTGCTGCACTTGCTTCAGATACTGGATCTGGGTCTGCAGGAGGCGAGGAAACCAATGAGCAGACAAATTCTTCTCCAGGGGCTAAACTAAGCAACACACCAGAACATATTATGGAGCAACACGAGGAGATACAATATAAATGCAATAGCTTGACTGTTAGATTGGGGAACAAATTTTTGCTAATTATGTCCCTGCCACATCCATGTGGAATACTCCAGGCCAGTGTTTCCCAATCCGGTGCTTGGGGACCTGCAGACAGTCCCCTTTTCTGTGGGAGCTGGGAGGGAGCAACAATGTGGACTGTCTGGCAGGGAGGTATGAAGCAGCAAAAACGTGGACCATCCGTGGGTCCCCGAGGACCGGATTGGAAAACACTGCAGTCTAGGCTACCCATTTCACACAAAACACCAAAAATAACCATTACAGAAAAAAGTTTTTTAAAAAAAGCTCCTCAAGAAACCCTTAGCAGAACCTCTCCGTCTTCATCCCTGTTCAAGGTATTGAATAGTAGCAGTGAATGTTAAAGTGTCAACTGTTCCTCAGAGATGTACCACTTGGGCCTATTAGGGGTGGCTATGCCAAAGTTCTCAAATGGGGCATCTTACTCCCAGTCTTTCATCCACACACCTCTGTTAATAATCACCAGCCCTGGTCTCCAAGAACAGTGGCTCCACAGTCAAAATCAACAGCTACAATTACAGTGCAATTCAGCAACAAAATATTATCTTTACACTGTGTATATTTGTGCTGCCTTAGGTGCTGGAAGGAGGCAACATCAAGTGCTTCAATTCCAAATGGCCTTGGCGGAAGGGCTGGAGCCTTTACTTACTGTGCACTCTTGCATCTCCTGCTCCTTGGTGGCGAGCCGCATGACCAGGATGTTCTCCCTTCTTGCCGACTCCTGCTGCTGCTGCTTCAACTTCTCCTCTGACTCCTTCAGACCAGTCAGGTCATTGGCTGCAGCAGCGCCACACAGAAAAGAGACAAACATCTAACTATACCATCTGTGAGACAAGTGCCCATCATTTTTCAGTGCGCCAGCAGATGCCCAGTAGTGGGGAAACACTGTGAGGAACAGCACGCTGTAGGAGCGACACTGTCCATACAAACAGGAAGCATCTTGGATACACAAAAGTAATTACATGATAAAAATACCAGAAAATGTCTGAAATAAAGCAAATAATTAACAACTAGAATGTCCTGCGACAGACCTATTGATGTGATGCATATTTAAGACTAAAAACTTCCCCAGCTCCCAAATCACTTCTGAAAATGAGCTTACAATTCAGATCTGCATATTTTGCCTCTAGCAACTGGACATAGGCTTCATGCTGCTTCCACCTAAAGGTCAAAAATAAAAATCAATCAAAAATTCAAACAGCCAAACAATTAGTGAAAACTTCACTGTGACGCTAACTTGAAATACTGTATGCCACAGAATAAAAGTAACCAGCCGATTTTAGCCGATTTAAATAACTTGTCAACAAAGTCACATGCAAAGCATCAACCATGAGAATATACGGTCAAGTGACTGATATTGAATACATTATCAAGTCGACTGTGGACAGAAATCAAAACGGTTTAAAAAAGGAATTCAGCTCTTTAAAACAAGCGCCCAATTCACTTCCTTATATGGAATTTATAAAGTGAAACCCAGTCTTAAGTGAGGTGAAACACTGTTCTGTATGGAAAACACACATCTGTTGATGGCCAAAATATGCATTATAAGCAGAAAGGTGACAATACCACCAAAACAAATTATAAATTGCACCAGACCAAAAGATACCCCATTTACCTGGCACACAGCTCCTCTCTGGTGAGTGTCTTCAGGTCAGACTCACTAAGGCGAACCTAAACAAACATGCAAGAGACATCAATGAGACCACTTAAGGCAGAGAGGAAACATCAATTCAGCAAAAAATATTAAACAATTAAAGGACTGTAATTACCTTCTTTGGTAGAGGTTCCTCATTAGTCATTCTGAACTCTGAAGGGGCACGACTAAAGAAACAAGAGGGGCATTTTAAGACCATTGCATCATATAAAACGTTTTAGACTATTTGTGAGCCTGTCAGTGCGTGAATGCCATCTAACTGCCCCCCCCCCCCAATTATACGAAACACACCTCCTTCACATGGATAATTCCCCTGCAAAGGTCATTACCCAGCAAAATACCTAATGGGGAAACTTTAACAGTAAAATCGGTGATGACTGGGATCTGGAGAACGCGAGGTATAAAACCCAGCTTCATAAAGAAATGTATGTCCCACAATAAATGATAAATCATGGTACAAATGCAGGTATGCCGCAATGAGCAATTAATTACAAAATTCCCGGAAGTGGACAGTCAGTAATTCAGCTGGACACATACCTGTACGGCCAGCTATTTCGAAAGTGATGCAGTACCGTTCATTTCAAAATTAACTATACACAAGAATGCTTCGAAACAAATTATAGCATAAATGACTAGCTACGCGATAAAAGTAGTAAATTTTTCTTCGCATCTCACATTACTGCGGAAAACCCATCTGGCCTGGTGCCTTCTTGCATTAGCGCCTGTTATTTTTCTTAACTAGTACTGCACAGTAGCTAAACGATGCTTCGTCCGAAATTGCATAAATGCGTCGGGGGGCCGCAACTATTAAAGCTTAATAAAAAAAAGCTCGGATTGCGGCGATTTGGCCGCGACGGAAGCGGTTTATAACGCGCTTCAGCACGGAGCATAACGGCGCCGTTTCTATAATCTGGGTGCCGGATGATACAAGCCATCACGCCGTATGAGCACGCCAGTTACCCCCCGAGCCGACCAGAAAAACAAACGCGAAAAACGCACTTTCCCCGCCGCTTACACGGCCAGGCAGCCGGGCGCACACACGGACGGCGACGCGCTTCTGGCCACTGAAGTCGGCCGCGGGTTTCAGCTTTTTAAAACTTGCGCTGGCCAAGCCACGTACCTGCCGGTCTCTTATATGTTTGTGGCTTCTCGCTGCTACAAAATGGCGGAGAAGGAAGAGACTCTCCCACGACCGAGGAGAGACGCTCTTTCCTCCCTAGCCTGCCTAGCGACACCACGATACCAGCGGAGCGCACTTACCGAGTTCGCTTTAGGTCAGCGTTAGAAAGCCGTGTAGCCCGACACTAAATTAAATAACTCGGAGTTATGAGTCTTGCTGCCGAGTGTATTTATTTTTTTTATCGCATTTTGTCCTACGCCTGTTCGTACGGGACCGTCAGAGGCGCCATCGTCAATGAGGAGGGGACTGAGCCGCAAAGCATCATGGCAGGGAGGTGCGGAACCGCCTGGCCGGCTCGCGCAGCATGCGCGCGATTTCCTGCATTTTGTGCTATACGTAAGATTATTGCCTGTTTTTACCATCTGTTAAATTTTAATGAAGTGCACCACATGTTAATTCGTTGTGGGATTTTTTTTTCTAAATAAAGGCCTTGCATCAGTATACATTTGCCAAATTTATCGCCCAACCATGTTCCATTTTAAAACTTTAACCTCAAGAATAAGACAATGTAACTTAACATAATGTCGGGATATTGCACAATAGTTTTCTGTTCCGGATTGCACTGCCCACATCGAGTTCTGATATGGCATTTGTTGCCGACATTAAAAAAAAAAAAATTGAAAAGAAAAATCATACGCAGTGCGACTTATAACAATATGAAGAGCCTTAGGCCCGAGGCTTTTCGTCCCTATTTTGAGTTCAACAAAATGGAGTGGGGTAAACCATAATGATATAGAGGGGGTGTCCGGTGACAAATAAGTGGGCATCTTTTAAATATCGACAAATGAATTCAGAAATTCTGGAGAAAAAAAATCAGTCTTAAAATCTCTATTTTGTACTAACACCTTATGCGTAAGGTGTTTGATAAGATTACAGAATTAGTTATCGTACGTTGAAATGGTACAGTCGCCAGCGAGTTTAAATCGGAATTTCAAGGGCAACTCGCTCAGCGCGGATAAGGCCGCTGTCGGGCTTTCGCTGTGTCCCAGCTGTCGGACTGCCTTCGTTAATCATGCTGCGCAGGTAAAAAAGACAAAAAAAAAAAACAAAAGGGAAACGATCGAAAGTGCGCTGCACTTCATAATAAATGCTGGATAGCGGACTCTTAAATGAAGTTACCTTAATGGGTGTACCCACGGTAATGTCTTATTGCTAATCAACCATAGTTCTGGTAAATGGACGTAAAACCGACGAGTAGCGAGCTGATTAATTAGTTCAGTTCATTATCTGAAACTGCAAAACTGCATGCAAAATAGATAGTAAACTCAGTATTTACAGTTTAAGGTCTGTTATCTAAGCACCTCACCGGACAGTAGCGCTGCGCCACTTTTAGTAATAATTGACCAAACGTGCGACTTCTTCATATTTTAACAGCTAGTGATTTGCGTAGAAAGATTCTCAAACTAGTGAAACCGTGGTCAGTGTCTCAATTTTCACTTGAATACTAGTAATCTCTCCTAAGATTTACCGGTGTGATCTGAAACTCCGATAAAGTGCCTGGCTTTACACGTAATTAAAATGCGCTATTAAAAGGTGGGAATGGTTAAGATGTCCCGGCGACAGTTCAACAAGGTTGCTGAAGAGGAAATCCGTCGACCGACAGCCCGGTTAAAGACTGGTATAACGCTGCTTCTTCACTAAAACCACATGAACGGTTTAACTCAACGTTTGTCCAAAGCTATTGCTACACGCTGGGCATTAACAAGTGCAAAAGACAAACACCGTACTTCCTTACAGTATCTGTCGATTTAAAATGCCCCTCTTTTGTTTTTGCCCTGGTTTCTGGTAAACTTTAACAAATTATTTGCGTATATAAAGTACGTGAAATACTCTTTTGTACGTCTGCAGGGGGATAACCTGAATAAACTGATCTTATAAATGTTTGAATACAGGTATTCCTTCTGTCTGCGACCTGCCCTGAGCTACCTGGCATCTAGGCAGAAGCACTCGCTCCCCGATCTTACCTATGATTATGGGGCCCTGGAACCCCACATCAGTGCTGAGATCATGCAGCTGCACCACAGCAAACACCACGCCACTTACGTCAACAACCTCAACATCGCTGAGGAGAAGTACAAGGAGGCGCTAGCCAAGGGTAAACACTGACTGAAGGGATCCTGCGGATTGAGTTTGACTTCACATTCTTGTGATTCTTGTTTAGGCAGAAAATGGGATAATTTTGGAAAAGTTATTTTGAATGTAACCCGAGGAAACTTGTTTCAGTGGTTTTTAATGTAATTTCTAAGTATTAATCTGTCTTGCAACCTCTCATCAATGGCAGGGTTGAGCAAAGCCAGCAGTCTGTCCCGAGCAGTTTTGGGCACAAGGCTGGGGAGCACCCTCTGGGATGCCAGTCTATCAGAGGGCACACACATGTACCCACTCCTGTATAAAATATGTTATTGGCAATTTAGTGAATCAGTTGACGAAATATTATTTTTGGATTAGAAAATGAGAAACGTTCCTATCAGTGTAAATGCCTCACTTCTTCAGACGTAATTTAAGCATACCTTTAGGTCATGTGACTAGAAACGAAGAGACTTAAACAGGAAGCTCACTGGAACAGTCCCAGCATCCAGAGAGGGTTCTTGACTTGGGTTGGGAGCCCCTTTACAGCATTCTCTTTGTTTCAGGTGACATAACGACCCAGGTGGTTTTGCAGCCAGCTTTAAAGTTTAACGGCGGCGGGCACATCAATCACACCATCTTCTGGATGAACCTTTCCCCAAATGGTGGGGGGGAGCCACACGGTGAGCTGAGGACCTGCAGGGAAAATCGGCCTTATGGTTCATGTATGGATATAGTAAATGGTTTTGCGTGAATTAGACCAGTATTTCCCAATTCTGTCCTCGGGGGCCCACAGCCGGTCCATGTTTTTGCTCTCTGCCAGTCAGTCCACATTTTTGCTCCCTTCCAGCTGGGAGCAAAAACATGGTCTGTCTGTGGGTCCCTGAGGATCGATCTGGGAAACACCGAGTTAGACTGATGCTGATTTTTCTTCAGTTAAGCTTTCTTAATCTCTCGGGTGGGCAGAGACTTGGTTGGTAACATGCTTCTCTCACAGGAGAGCTGTTGGAAGCCATAAAGCGGGATTTTGGGTCCTTTGAGAAGATGAAGGAGAAGATGTCTGCAGCTTCAGTTGCTGTGCAGGGCTCCGGATGGGGATGGCTGGGCTTTGATAAGGAGAACGGCCGCCTGCGGATTGCGGCCTGCGCCAACCAGGACCCCCTGCAGGGCACTACGGGTTAGTCAGACCCTGTTGCAGGCCTCCCTGTTTTTAGGATTTTAAAGTCATTCGTACATCTATGTTACTTTTTGTGGCAGATGTTATTTTAAGTATCTTATCTTTTTGCTGAAATAATGGAATTGATAAATCTGATGGCTTAAGCTGTATCTCTCCCAATGAGATTAACAAAATTTGAACCAATATAATGTGTTAGTGCAAGGCATGCTCTCTCTTTTGGAATGATGCTGGAGGAAAAGAACGGCCTCTGGTGGCCAAGCAGGGTCCTGCAGCAGCTTGTCTGGTTTTTCAGACATCTTCTGTCTGAAGCAGACCAGTGGAAGTGGGTGGAGCTGGATTGATAGGTCATACTCTGAGGCAGGCGGTGCCCTGCACCTGAAGGCAGGCTTCAGATATGGTTTGGAACCTGATTCGTAAATATTTAGATGAGAATATTTGCAATATTTATAAAAGAAAAAAGTTGAGCATTTACCCAGGGGGTGGCCAGTCTAATCCAGAAAGGGCCGTTGGGTATGCAGGTTTTTGCTGCAACACCTAATTGGATTACTAATTAGAGGACTGATTGGCTGAAGAGTCCTCACACCTGGGTTTGAACAACTGACCTAAAGGTTATCCCTAAAACCTGCATACACAACGGCCCTTTTGCGGATAAGATTGGCCATCTCTTCCCAAAATTAAACACAGCCAAATAAAACTTATCTACCAATAGAGTCTGACAGATAACTTTGCGGTGTTGTTTTGAGTTGTGCCGACAAAGCAATGCAGACAAATGTTTTGGCATAACTTACTGATGGTGTCAACCCAGCTGACTGCTGTCATTCTTGTGATGTAATGGTTTCATGTGCGTAACGTGATGTAAATACTAACATTGTGCACTGTGCAGCCCCTTTCCCCTGATGCTGATAACATCTTTTATAAGTAATATGAGAAATATTTTTATGGAAAAGGAACAATACAAAATGCTATGTAAATACAGTGTATTATAGCAAAAATAGGAGACTGAACTGTAAAAATCTATGTAAAAGCAATAATCCTTTCCCGTGATCATTGTCACAGTAGTGAGGCTTTTTCCACTAGATGTGTGCATTGGAAGACCTTAAAACCCTGTGCTTCATAACAGATTGTCAGATAAGGAGAGAGAAATATGAGAGATGTCATTTATTGGCAGTTCCTTGCTGTGTATTTTAACATTCACTGTAGTTCCTAACCTCCCCAAACTTTGCAGAATTGCGGATTTGAAGATTCTCGTGGGCGGAGTGACTGTGCTTCGCTTTGGGCTGAACCAGTCACTTTTTAACAGCACAGTAATCCCGCCCGCAGTAGGTTTAATAGCTTGCTTTCTATGCCAAGCCTCCCAACTGAAACATTTAGTATCCAGTGCCAAAACCTAACCCATTTCTTTTGTTCTGTTTGGGAGCTTTTGACACTGATAGTTTCAGAATAACATAGACGGTTGCTGAAATGTGAAAGCGTTTTTCATTGGGTGTAACTTTTACATTCCCATCAGGCTTGATTCCATTGCTTGGCATCGATGTATGGGAGCATGCCTACTATCTGCAGTACAAGAACGTGAGACCAGACTACGTGAAAGCCATCTGGAACGTGGTGAACTGGGAGAACGTGAGCGATAGGCTCCAGGCAGCAAAGAAATGACTGTGATCCATCAAAAGGGCAACGCTGCAGGCTGAGGAATCCACTGTAGAGCACCGTGACCTTCCCTGACCCATCTAAAGACCGGTCCTCCCTGAACCTACATGACCTAACGTAATCCATCCAGTGTAATTCGCATGAGAGAACAACGGCATCAGCTGCTTGCCTGAAAATGGTTCTGGAGTGCTGTGTCAGTCTGACCAGCAGCAGTAACTGACAAAGGTTTAGTTTTTGTTCATTTGTGTAATTAAAATGATTTGAAATTGACTCGTTTTGCTTCTTGTGTGCGTGTTTCTAGTAATTCAAATCAGGCTTCTAAATCTATAGTCAGGATGTATGGTCAGATGCCGTGACGGTGGCCCCGAAGAGACTTTTAATAGGGAAAACATGTCTGGGTATACTGGGTTATTTTTTTGTCTTTATGATTGGCTGACTTGTCCAGTAGCCTTCATAGCAGGTGAGAAAGAAACCCCTTCAAAATGGTCTGCCATAAAGCACATTTAATCAATAGTCCAATTAGGAATGGTTTTATTTTGCTCTCCAGTAGGTTTATGCCCTGTAGGTTCAACAAATGTATGAGTTGGCTTCTGAAGTTTTCCTGTGATTGATACTCACTGGCATGAATGTGCAAGCGGAAACTGGATATATTACTGAAACAAATTTAATTGGGGCCATGCGCACTCATTGTGTGGCTCTAGTTGTCCTAATTTATTTGCTATGTTGCGACTGCGTGTGCATCAGTCAAAATTCATTGGTGTGTGGCCATACTTTTCCCCGGTGACTGATAGGAAATATGGTGTTTTATCTGGCATCTTCAGAAATTGTGCATATTCATATGTGTGAGGGTAAGGGTACAATAATGACACCGCATGGTTCTTTCATGTGGAATTTGTGTTAAAACTGTCAGGTCCTGTCAACTTCCTAGTACTGCACAGTAGATGGTGCCGTTTACATACTTTTTTTAAAGGTGCTGTCTTTTGCTCCTGAATGATAGCACTATGGATGGACGTTTTGCGCCTTTAATTTCCAGGTTTGTTCAAACGTACAGATGTATGTTGAGACATTGCAATAATATTGTCCCATGTAATGAAAATAGGTATCTCGTAGGCTTTGTACCTTTTCCTTGGCGTGATTCTACACAGTAGGGTTGAGCCCTCAAGTGCATTTTTTTCTACTGCTGTTCAACTTAACCTTCATTGGTGATCGATTTGCACCAGACGTGGTGACTTATTTATCTGAATATTGGTTTCTAACAATTAAGAAGTGCCATTGAATGAAAACCAACATAACTTGTCATTGAGAGATGGAGCCTCTTACCCTTACTAGGAAAATGTGCTGTTTGTGCTCTGTTTAAGTTTCAAGACTTTGTCATGTGCACAATAAACAGTCAATTCCACTATGCAACGAAAATCTTGTGTGATAGTTGTAAAGTGCAAAGGTAGCAGAACGTCCTGTGCTGTTTCGGCTGTTGATCAGGGCTCCATATGTGTCAGGCTGGGACTTCCCGCCCAAATGCTTCTGGTCCACTGGAAATAAACCATTTTCCCCTGCAGAAAGGTTTCCAGTAAAAACAACGGTTTGACAATAAATATAAGGAGCAAACTTTGTGTGCTCTGGGCTGTGATGTTTGGCTTCTTGGCTAGCCTGGCTTTCCTGCGGACTCATAAATTTGTGCTGTGGATGTATAAAGGAAGGGGCGTGTGAGGCTGGTTCTCAGCAAGGCCTTCTTCATGGCTTAGTAGGACAACATCCGGGGAGACCTGGGCGGCTTTTCGGCAGCAGAGTGACTGGGGAGAATTCTTACTAGAGTTATATTTCAGTAATGCGTGATCTTCAAGGGTCTGACATTCTTCTGTGATGCTTTCAGATTTATTCTGTTGTTATTCTATGACAAATTGTTGTGGCGGATGGCCCCAGCCAAGGTTCGTTGAATTTCCTACAGATGCTGGGCTGGTAGTCTTCCAGATACTTTGAGAGGAAAAACACATACTGCACACCTCGGAATACCTGGATTTGGTTCTCAGTGCCCAGTGGCAAGTCTGCTTAAAAACAAACAGACATTCTGACTGTCTCACTGGGCTTTCTGGGCACTGCGAGGACCGGTAGGTGTAGCCTACCCAACCGAGAAGTAGGTCATCTCTTTTTACCAATGTATGATTGTTGTTTTTAAAATGATTTTGCCTAACAGGGGCAACAAAATAATAAACCGTTAAAGCTAAGATCTTTAGATTTACACAATTTATAGAAGTTTTTGTCCGGTTAAAAATAAGAACAGATCTCTGCGTACTTTTCCCCTCTTAAATCTTTGCTGTGCCAGAAATCATTTCCTGCTACCCCAACATATAAAGTCGAGCTGGCCATTATGATACTGTTTCTGTAACCTCTGGCAAGAGGGAAGGAAAATACCTCAGGTCTCAAGCTTCTCTCTCCCTCTTCCCCCAGTTCATGTCTCTCTCTTCTCTCTCTCTCTTTCTCACTCTCCCTCCCCCTCTCTTCTTCTTTTTTCTCCCCTTTTTTCTCTCTCCCCCTGTCATCTCTCTCTTGCTCTTTTCTTTTTTCTCTCTCTTTTTCTCTCTCCCCCTTCCTCCCTCACCCCCTCTCTCTCCCCGTGTCCTCTCTCTCTCACTCCTCCCCTCTCTCTCTCTCTCTTTCTCCCCTCTCCCTCTCTCTTTCCCTCTGCTGCGTGCTCACCTATTTCCCCTCAAGTAGATGGGCAAGCAGCCAGAGATGGGCAGAGACCACTAGCCAGGCAAAACATCTGCCACGGACGCGGGGCCCTTAGGTCGTTCCTGTTTCGTGTGAGAGGGCAGCGAGCTGTCGGCGAGGGCTGAACATCCATGTCTCACAGTGATGGTAATGTCAGAAGAGGACAATATGGGAACGTGTATGAACATAAAGGACAATAACGGACATAGTGCCTTACCCTTCCCTGCACACACATTTGCTTAGATAGCACCAAAGTTAAATACATAAGAAATCCCATAATTTATTATCACAGGTGGTACTGCGGCTCAGTGGGCTGCACTGATTCCTCAACGATCTAGCTTTGGCAGTTTGGGTCCTGCTCCCAGTCTCTGTGTGTTGACTTTCTTTTTGCTGTGTCGTACTGCATGGATCCGTCAGCTACTCCGCGTCCCTCCATGTCCACAGACACACTGTTTGAGTCGTTCTTGGTGTCTGTGCCCTGGAACAGATTGACATCCCATCCAGCACGACCCCTCTCTTCTCCCTTAAGCTTCCTGGGATGGTCTCCCTCTACTCAGCCTACTGGATAAGCAATTGGAATTCAGATGGGTGATTTACTGTCCCCTGGAGAAGGAAAGTGTACAAAAGGTTGCAGGGTTAGTTCCCGGTAAAGGCCCTATTGTTGAAAAGTACTATATTGCTTCAGTACAACAGCCAGCTGCATAAACTGATAAGACTGTCTGTTTAAATAAAAAACTACCACAAAGTAGCAAAATGATGGCAGCCATTGACATAAATGTCACCACCTGTATTTTAGTGAAAAGAATGAATGAGGATTATCAGCTATTGACTTCTGTAAGAAGGTATTTTAGAATACATTATTTATAAAGCTGTAGGACTTGCAAACACCACTGTTATCTCCCGGTTAGTGCACAGATGGTTCCAGTCAGGCATTTCTAACTATGATACTCAAGGTTTCAGGTCTAGAGCCTCTATGGTCAGTTGATGCACAATTAAGAAATAAATGTTCCCTCGAGAGATTAGAATTGGTCTTTAGTTTAACAGCCTGCATATTTTCTGCTTCTTCCAGGCATTCTGTAATCTCCTGCGGAGGAAAGACAGCCAGCCAGGTAACTTGGCATCTTTAAATTGCCTGTAGTGTTTGCATGCACTCTTTGATGGCCTGGCCTCCTGCCCAGGGTGTTCTCCTGCCCTGCGCCTTATGCTGCCTGGAATGGACTCCAGCCTCCCTACCATGACCTTAATGAGTGTCAGAAGATGGACGTGCTACAGGGGGCGCTGTGTGACTCCTAGGGCTAGTCCTCTGTGCCTGTGATCGGATTGCTGCTGGTTCAAGCCCTGGCCCCGACAGGGTCATTACATCTGCACTTGGCTCTTGAGCAAGGCTCCTCCAATATTCCCCAGGGGTGCTGGATAAATGGCCTGACTCTGCACTCAGGCCCCAAGTTTCACTCTCAGCAGTGTGCATGTGTTGCGTCTCAAAGGAAAACAAGATGATGTATACATACAGAAGCATTCCAATGTATCTCTGCGTGTGCAAATGGATCATTTAATTTATAGAGCCTCTAAATGAATCTAGAGCACACACGCATTATTAAGAACAAACTAGACTCTTTTGTTTTCTTGAGTCAACAAGTCAAACCAGTTGTAAGGGCAAATGAACCAACCAGAAGACTTGTAGGGTATCACCAGTGCTGTTTTCCATGGTCCCTACTGCATCTGTCCCTGATGAGGTCTTCAAACATGTCGCACACATGATGGTGAAGCATGGAGCGCAGCATGACTGCACTGTGGGGAAAACTACTCTGTGCCAGTGCTCAGCCTCCACTCATACACAAACCACAGTCTCATAACACTGTCCGGACCTTTAATGTGAAACCATACTGTTTAATTTCTTTTTCTGGAGGCTATGCTGTGTAAACACATATGAGAAGCATTCTTCGCTACCGATTTAATATATTTATGTTACAAAGTGCTTTAAGTGGGTCTTGACCAATGTAAAACATGTGGTTTTAGTTCAAAGAAGCTTGTTTGTAGAATAAATAGGAGAAAGTGTGAAAGAAATGACTTTGGAGAGAAAATCAGAAGGGGAGATACTTTTTCAACAGAAAATGGCTGGCAGAACTGGAACGGTGCTATAGTTTGCAGCATCTTTCCACGGAGCTTGTTTTGGCAAGGAAAACAGACAAAGTTTGGCCTCTATATTTTCAGGGGAGAAAACATGCTGAGGTGCTGAGTGAAAAGCTAGAAAGAACCTGGATCGTCACTATTTGATAGAAGATCTCATGTTAAGCCTAGTTTTTTCTCAACAATTTGGTTTTCTTTTGTCTTCTGTTAACACTCCACTTTGCAATCCATCATTCTCCTGAAATATTCCTTTCTTTTACAGTTAAATGCTAAATAAAATATGAAATCTTCTGTTGAATACCGCACTAAACATTTATGTACAGTTAAAAAATACAGCTTATATTACATCCCACATAATTAACCTTTTTGCATTCCTTGACATTCCTTAAACACCATGCAGCCCAAACTGCAGGAGAAGCTCAGTTCAGTGCAGGTGGATATATTCACTACAGCCTGGATGCTGGATTGTCTTACTGGCAGAGCACAGTCTGTGTGGCATAAGAATTGTGTATCAGACATAGCGACAAATAACACAGGGCACTATATCTGCCCCCTTCGTCATAAACATTTACACCTCAGGCTACACTTATAACACTGACTCATGCCACTTGCAGAAATTCTCAGATGACACAGCAATAGTCAGTGGAAGGGAGGAGGATGACTATAGGAACACTGTGAAGGACTTTGTGGAGTGGTGCAAACTCATATAGTTTTTGCAGTAAATCGTCACCACGCCTTCCCAGGTCTTCGTAAAAAATATTGTATTTTCTCTGATTTACATATTATCGCCAGCTGAGTTCGGAGTGATGACTACATTTTTACTTCTTCGTTCAGCACAGTTACAGTAGGGAAGTGGAGAGTGAAGGGCAGACGATTGCAGAGCTGAACGAAAGGAGGGGTGAAGGTGAAGACTATCGCTACAGAACTGAAATATGTTGTCATATTAGTCACCTTTGCGCTGTTACGCGATTTGATGATTTAAAACTGAGATGCCACCCTGAAATTGGTTTTATTTATTTTTTGTAAGTATTTGAACTTTTTGGCGTTAAATGCATATATGCTCGTATCTAGGGTGACCAGATAATCCATGTCATCCCGGACACTTTGAGCTACTTCGGGTTTTACAAACTACCTTCACACTGAAAGGCT